>PKMM01024176.1:0-78213 GCA_002933915.1 Eutrema heterophyllum
AATTTTGTAATAGAGAATCCAGACACAAATCTTTTACAACTCCGTATCCACAAAATTAAAAAAAAAACTCCTTCAATTTTTCAATTTCAATCCATTATAATTGGTAACGTAAGCAGTTATACAAAGTAATCACATCCCATGTGAACCTTTCATTTGATAGAATCTAAACCAAGACGCATTCAAATTTGAGACTGCCAATTTCATTCTTAAAACTATAGAAGAATCCAGACATTAACCTAGTACAATTCATTTCTCAACGGATTTGATTTAGTCCAAACAATTAACCAGAGATACAGAGTAAACACATTTCCCAAACTTTATCCACATTTGAGAGTGTGCATAAGCCAAATTCAAGAATCCAATTTCAACTACAACCATCTTATATTCAATCCAAAACATCTAATCAAACCTGGAACAAGAGAAAGGACATCCTTTAGTTAAAGAGCAAAAATACAAGTGTAAATTTTACCAGAGTGCTTGTAGGAGTTAAGGTTGCAAAGATTGTTGCTCTCCTTGCTGAATTGGACCTTAGCGTTTCCTCTTCCAAACTGTTTCACCAAGAAACAGTTGTTGGTCTTCACGATCTCCCAGATCAATTGTCCTGGAACTGTCGCCATTTCGAAACCTACGTATACACCAAACCGAATCAATAAACAAAAAGTATATTAAATCAACAAGAACATATCGGATCTAAAAACGAAGATCTATCGAGAACGATCGAATGATTATAGATCTAAGCTCACCGTGAAATCAGCAGAGAGAGATAGAGAGAGAGAGGAGACTATGGTGGCGCCGGAGCTTTGTGATATGAAGATCGAGCTATTTATATATGACCACTGAAAAATAAAACCCTAGTTCATGTTACTGTGAAGGAAATGATAATATTTTAAAATAAATAAAAAAGTTAGGACTGTAAAGTCTAAACTACCCCTAAACATCGCTAAAATATCGAGAATACTACAATTCGAAGGACGTTTGAAAAAGGAAAAAAAACCATTTGCTCAGTTGTTCTATGAAGAAGGGTTTTAGATTCTTCTACTATAGAATTTCTATAGAGATCGGAATTTTGATCTGAGAGAGAGAGAGAAATGGGGAGGAGGATATTGAACGACGCGTTGAGAACGATCGTGAATGCGGAAAAGCGAGGGAAAGCTTCGGTTGAATTGAAGCCTGTCTCTACCGTAATGTCTTCGTTTCTCAAAATCATGAAGGAGAAAGGTGGGATTTGATTTTTCCTTCTTGCTTCTAAGATTCTGTCTTCTGGGCCAATTGGGTCTTGATTGATTTCCCCGATTTTCCATCTACTTGTTTAGATTCATCAGTTTCGTCGACATTGGCTTCACTTGATTGTGGTGAAAAAGTATCTACTTCTGTGATTTTGTTTCTGTATATGATTACTTAGTTCATGAAACTTATGTGCCTCATTGTTAGTCCTTGAGCTGCCCCTAAACCGTATAGCTCAAGCATTGCAATGGGTGATCGCTCTCGGTGTAGAAGACTGGCAACATCGTCCAAAGATTAGCTTTTGTTCTTGGTTGAAAGTGAAGTTGCAGACGATTGAAAGTTTCTTTTTCTTTTCTTACTCTTATGGATAATTCACATCTTGATCCATTGTTGGAGAACGGCATGTCTGCTCCAGTGCTCCTCTTCCAAGTCTAGGGTGTAATTTACACTTTGTTTTGATTTGGGTTTGTGTATTCTTATCGTATTTTGAGTATTATTAACCAAGATTTGAGAAGTTCTTTTACAAGTTTGTAGTTTGTGGCTGAAGTTTATAGATGGCATTTATATGCTCAAATCTGTATCTTCATGTTTGGAGAATTGGCTATTTAATTCTCTATTACTTTTCAAAATGTATGCTTATGTACAGGTTACATCAAGAACTTTCAAGTCTACGATCCACATAGAGTTGGAAGAATAACTGTTGATCTGCAAGGAAGGGTTAATGATTGCAAAGCTCTCACTTATAGGCAAGACGTCAAGGCAAAAGAGATTGGGGAGTACACAGAACACACACTTCCAACACGCCAGGTTTTGCCTCTCGAATCCGACTATGCAGCTAATAGTAGCAGTAACTTAACCTTGTTCAACTTGTTATATGCAGTGGGGTTATGTTGTAATTACAACTCCTGACGGCATTTTGGACCATGAAGAGGCTATCAAAAGGAATGTGGGTGGTCAGGTTCTTGGTTTCTTCTACTGAATTGTTGGATATCGCAAGAGGTTTCATTTGTTTGTTTGATTCTTGCACTGTACTTTCAAAATGGCTATTAGAGAACAAACTTTATTTCTATTGTGACAACGTTTCAAATGTTATTATAAAATCTTTAGCTTCACAAATAGTGGTTTCCTGTTTTGTTAATCGACACCAAAGATAAAATAGACAAAAAGAAAACCAATCAATAACAAGCAAAGAATCACACCACTGCTTCAATCTGTAAAATGTGTAAGAATATCAAATTCAATTAGAGGAAAGAATAAGTGGGACTGATCTCTGTGACAAAGAATATATGAACAGACGGAGGATGAGCAGGTTCAGCGGCGTTTAGGAGCACGAAGAGCCCCAAGCCTTGCAAAGACATCGTCATAATCCGGGAGGTTAGGATGAACATGACTAGCTCTCTCCCTTGATGGGGTTTCTGGATCAGGTGATTTTACAGTTTGTGGAACAGGGCTTGAAGTTACTGTCTTGTGCTTTGGAGATGGCTGATCATGAGACTCTTTGTCGGTTTTCGTTGTTGTCACTGGGAATGTGCGCTTCTCATGAGCTTTCCCCTGGCCCTTAGTCCTTAGAGAGATCCCAGTTGTTTTAGTCGGCTTTGCATTGACTTGTGCAGCGTTTCTTTTGACTTCTTCCTCATCTTCATGTGAGGTTGGAGCTGGGGTCTTGAAGTTTGGTCTATTGTAATCTCTCATCCCCGTTGTAGGCTTATCAGTCCTCACTTGACTTCTGACAGGAGCTCGTTTTGGAAGTTCTTCCTCTGAGTCATCATGGCTGACATGGGAATGACGATATGAGGATTGGGGTTTTGTTTCTGTTCTTCCTCGAAGTTGGATCTCTGAGTCGTCGTCATCACTAGAAGATGGATGTGGCGGCGTAGTGCTTGGTGTCTTCTCGTTGTTTCTTGCTTTCTTAGTGTAGATATCTTTTCTGCTACTGCTAGAAGTAGACACCAACTGACCAACATCATCTGTTTCATTATGTTCCTTTTCAGACTTCGACGATGCCTCGTTTCTTGCCAGACCCATTCTGTATGGTGGGAGTGTCTTTTTGTTCCTAAATCCACCGAACAGAGGTCTAAAATTCAGACCAGTCTGATCATCTGCCTCAGAATCTGATTCTTCCCGTGTCCTTGAATCATCTTTGTGTTCTTCTGTGTCTGAAGGGAAGAATTCACGTCCCACAGGATCAGAGACTTGAAACTTCCGAGATCGATCAGATGTCAGATTCACCCTTTCGTCTACACCTCCAGAAACTTTACCTCTGTGTCTAGGCTGATCATCATCACTTTCTGAATTTGGACCATAATTGTCAAACTTGGCATGTGGGTCGGTTTCATGGTATGAAGCCGGAGGACTTGTAGAGACATCATCAAATAATGGAGAACATGGGCTCACTTGGAAGACTTGTGAGCTTGAGCTGTGATTTCCATAAGTCTTACTATGGTCTCCTTTGAAGCTCCAGGAAGCAGCTGGTGTTGGCGCAAGAGTAGGTGTTTTGCTGCCAAGCAATGAAAATCCCACGCCATGATCATATTCATCTTCCGCGTCGAACTTAGGTTTATCGAAGGAGCTATAATCATCAAAAGTATCAGCAGCAGCATCATGATGTCCATGATCATGGGAATCTATATCTTTGAAGCTGCTCTGAGATTGGTGATCATATTCAGTGGCAAAAATGTTTTCCTCCACAACACTTGGTGACTTCGTATAATGTGAGCCAAGGACATTCTCATCAGAATAATTGCTTGAATGTGAATGCGATGAAGCCCTGCTTGACTGCTTCCTGAGGTGAACATCTTCCGAGTAACCAACATTAAAATCCGTCTCGTGTTCGCTTGGCTTCTCTCTACCTGTTTTACCAAAGGAACCGTTCTTTCTCGAGTTCTCCAGGGAATGTCTTTCTGATTGCTGATGTACAGGAGGAATCTCAGATTCCTTTGCCCTACCATATCTATCTTGTCGGGTTCTGTCCATATCTTCATATTGCATCCTAACATTTCCTCTAGGAGAAAAATGATCTTCAGAAAAACTTTCGCTTTGTACATCTGATCTGTTACGTCTATGTGAAGGCTCGTTTCTGAAATTAACCGATGCAGAGGATATATGCGTCTCTGATGAATTCTGCCTCATCATCCTTTCTTTGCTCGAAAGTTCAGCAGCTGCTCTAGCAGCAAAACTTGCTCTTTCAGCAGCCTCAGCAGCCGCACGTGCAGCATCTGTAGAATCGTAAAATTCTGTTTCCCACCTATGCTTACTTCTTGAAGATGAATTTTCATCGCCATGATTTGGATTTCTACGTTCCTCTTCATCAGTCCTAGACCCTGTCAAACAAAACAACTTCGTTGAATGATTCAATCAAGAAACAAAAACAGAAATAGCAGAAGGAAACCGCTTACGAGAAGGTCTTGCATTTGGATGATGATAGTCATCAGCCTTCCCAGAAGTGACATTGTTGCTATGGCTTGAAGATCTTCCATCACTTGCATAATGAGAGTTCTCTGATGAATGGTGTCTTTCACTTGATCCATGTTGAACATTAACAGTAGCTGGAGCTTGGACGTTTGGAGGTTGTTCCTTGTTTGGGATTCTGGAGGAATCCACGTTTATACTACTCGCTGACTGAAACGAGCTTGCTCCACTCTAAAACACAAGTAGAGTAAAAGTTATGGATAGTGTTAGCAGATAGATTGATGCCTTTACACTGACACCTTATTACTTACCAACAACTGGTCTCTTGGATCTGGTTCAACAAAAGATTTCGCCTCCCATATGACATTATGCTCCGCAGCTATTTCAATCAAAATCTTGACCTTTGTTGGGCCATCCGGGGCTTTGGCCGANCCTCAGCAGCCGCACGTGCAGCATCTGTAGAATCATAAAATTCTGTTTCCCACCTATGCTTACTTCTTGAAGATGAATTTTCATCGCCATGATTTGGATTTCTACGTTCCCCTTCATCAGTCCTAGACCCTGTCAAACAAAACAACTTCGTTGAATGATTCAATCAAGAAACAAAAACAGAAATAGCAGAAGGAAACCGCTTACGAGAAGGTCTTGTAATTGGATGATGATAGTCATCAGCCTTCCCAGAAGTAACATTGTTGCTATGGCTTGAAGATCTTCCATCACTTGCATAATAAGAGTTCTCTGATGAATGGTGTCTTTCACTTGATCCATGTTGAACATTAACAGTAGCTGGAGCTTGGACGTTTGGAGGTTGTTCCTTGTTTGGGATTCTGGAGGAATCCACGTTTATACTACTCGCTGACTGAAACGAGTTTGCTCCACTCTAAAACACAAGTAGAGTAAAAGTTATGGATAGTGTTAGCAGATAGATAAAACAACTGATGCCTTTACACTGACACCTTATTACTTACCAACAACTGGTCTCTTGGATCTGGTTCAACAAAAGATTTCGCCTCCCATATGACATTATGCTCCGCAGCTATTTCAATCAAAATCTTGACCTTTGTTGGGCCATCCGGGGCTTTGGCCGACAATTTCTCCACCAACTAGAAAGATAACAATCATAATCAAGAAGGGTTCTTAATACAAAATCACCATCGAAGATTTCTTTTCTTTATTTTCAGGAAAACAAAAGGAACAGATGCAACCAACTTACCAGGCGACTCACACCAGAATCTGGACGCAACTCAATAGCACAAGTAGCAAAATCCTTTCCATACTTGGTTGTGAATTGCTTAACGATTTCTGAGAGCTCCGGGACATCTGATGACAACCTCTGTGAAGCAAATAAGACACTCGTGACGGCTTCTTTCAGATCAATGGGGCAGTTTCTGGAAGTAAGATCACAACCATCAATACATCATACATAAACAAGAAAACGAAGAGTGTATATAATGTTCACCAAAGAAAAGAAAACAGTGCAAAATTTTCTTACTTCTGCGATTCGATAACACCCAAACGAACAACAAGAAGTTCGCAATAGATTCCAATGAGCTCGTAAGCAGCCACTGTCTTCTCTTCCCTCACTACATGTTCCACCTGAGAGAGAAACATAACCACATTCCCAATTTCATCAACAAACAACATGAGAGTGAAACCCAAATTTTCATTGTTTTTTTTTAGGACATGTGTGGTTTTGGACAGAAACAAAGATCACAGATCACTTACCCGAATTCTAGCTGTAGGGGTATGCCCAGCTTCGAGCAATTGAGCTAACTCTCTCCTCAGCTGTTTAATCTGAATCTCTTTTTTGTTCTTGAGTATCTTGAGGCGTGAATTCGCCATTTGCAAAGCTGTTTTGCTGCAAATATAAAATCAATAAATAAACCAAAATCGCAAACAACGGGATGAAACAGTAAAATCCAAACAATCATATTTGATACTAAACAACAAAAGCTAGATCATAGCAGAATCTGTAAATTGAACATACTCTCAAGCTCAGAAAAAAAAACACCGAATCGATTTACCATTTAGCCGGCTTAAAGCCTCGATTAAGCACCTTCTTCATGGAACGAAATTTAGCAAACAGAAACGAAAATCGGAAATCGGAAAAGAGAAATTGATCGAAATTAGGGTTTCTTTGGCTTATTATATAGATCAGACGAAAATCTGCAATCTGAGGAATTGGAATTTTCTCGAGAAGAAACGTAAATTGGTTTAGAGAAGGAGGAGGAAGATGAATAAATTAGAAGAATATTATAGGTTGGACTCTGCGCGAAACCATTAATTATATATATATGTTTTCACAGTGACGTGTTAGGAGAAAACCGAGTAATAAAACTATAATACCCGCAAGGATTAGGAAAGTTCTAACTCAATTTTTTATTGACTTTTCAATCAAATTAAATAAAAAAAAAATTTCCCGTTTCTGTATGATTTTAAATTGTCTTTTTTATTTTTATTTTTAATAGTATAGATTTATACCAAAGTGTAGACGGTTACAAGCTAATTCTACTACTTAACTATAAATAAAGAGGAAATTTGATTTAATATTTAAAATTTTTTATATATTTTGAAAAGTAACCTCTGTTTAATTTTTTTTGAAAACTAACTTTTTCATTAAGTAAAAAGAATATTATACTCATTTTGAATTTTGAGAAAATACAAATACAATAATTAGTTTTATTTTTTATTGTTTGAAATAAATATATATTGTAAAATAAATAGGGCAATTCTCCTAAATGGCACTAAAAAACTTAAACTTCACAAATATAACACCCACATTTAGAAGGTGACTAAAAGATGATTCATTAAACCCAACCTACGAACACACGATTACAAACCTATTTCGTTATCATCGCTAAAAATCACAAACCTCTGAAAAACGTTCATCGATCGCCACTGTCGTCGGAATTTTTGATGGAGTTTGACGGAACTGTCGTCGGAGTTACCGAATCTTCAAACAATTCTCTGGAAGTCGAGGTAATTTATTTCCTTTCTTTGTCTCCTTCAAACAATTCTCCAACCCATTTGAAACCTATATCGAAATCTCAAAATTTTAAGGAATTCAAAGCATTCATCCTTGTCTATGGCTTTGACTGAGAGATTTGGAAAGATTCATTTTTGTCTTGAAGAGCTATTTGAGATTTTGTTTGTAGAATAAGTATTTTCAAGTTTTAGGTTTTGGCAAAAATTTGGGAGGTTTTGAGAATTTCGTGTTCAAGGTACATGTTTTCTGCAAAAACTCGATTTTATTGCTTCTTAGTGTTAACGAATGATTTTGAAAGCATTTCCAAACATAGAGATTGTCAAAGCATCTTTGATTTGATACTTGATTCAATTTCATTACTCTTTCCATCTGCTTCTAGTTAATTAAAACATTCCAATGTTTACTCTTTGTGTATTGTAGGTGTAATTTTGGATTTTGAGATAGCTTTTGAATATTCCACCATCTCTTAGTGTTTGTTTCTTGTTATAGGTAACTCCTTTGTCGCTCTAAAAGGTTTTATAAAAGTTGAATCCTTTGGGAAATGAGAATCTTCTTGGTGTTGGGTTTGTGTACTGTGCTCTTCATTTCCTTGTAAAATAGTAGCTCATTGATAATTTTTACCTGTCTCATGTTCGGTTTTCTATCTATTCAATTTTGTCTTTGATATTTTGTTTGTAGAATGAGTCTTGAATATTAAGGGTCTAATTGTTGTTTTTCTTTTTTCGATTGTAGATCTTTTATACAAGGACTACCAAGGACACTACGAAAACTCATTGTCGCCACGTACTCTGCAAGCGTTGTTGTAAGTTTTCATATTTTTTCTTGAATTAGCTATTCATACTTTAGGAAAACTTGCTTGAATTTTCAAGTCGGAAAAGTCTTTCTAATTTTCAGGAAGGATTCCTAATAGTTTAGAAAGGCCTTACTGAATCACAAAAAGCCTACTTAATATTAGTTAAGTTAAGTTTGTCGTGAGTTCTCTTTGTTAGTGTGCCCTAAATTGTAATACTCTAATGTTTTATGAAAGATGATTCTTCTTGGTGTTGGGTTTGTGTATTGTCAACGCTTCTTTGCATCTTAGGAAGCATTTAGGACGCATTTCCAAAATGGAGATTGTCAAAGTCTCATGAAAGTTAATTAAACATTCCAATGTTATTTCTCTGTTTCAGGGTCTAGTTAAGCCTAATATGAAGGATATCACAATACCAATGGACTTGAAGCTCCACTCAGACATTCAAGCAGAAGAACGTGTTAAATTTGATTGCCATGTAAAATACCTCGCTGACACTACATTTGCTTTCATTATTGTAGGGATTTGATTGTCTAGTTATGACCTAAACTTGAATACATAGGCATAGTCTTAATTTTCATATTTTTCATGCTGATTTGTGGATTCTGGAATTCGTAACTATGAATATGTATGACATAATCTAGCATCGTTTCATTGTGTCATGTTGTTTAGAAAAACAAAACAATTCATTTAATAGCTGTGTTATTGTAATAGATGTGATTATTATTATAATTCACATAGGCTAATTAATTAATGGGATTGATTCTTTGGTTTAGGAACAAGATTTAGAGCGGTTAGATTCAGTCTATTAAGACGTTACATTATGATTTGGAATTTCTGAATTTATGTTTTTTACAAATTCTTATTTAAGGTTGAAGATCATTGTGTTAGCCAAACACGGATCTCACTGAATCTGAATTTATGTTTTTACAATCTTTAGGAAACACAAACATAAGATATTAATGAAGATGGCGTAACCCAAACAGAGGAGGTGACCCAACCACATGAGGATTCACCTGTTGAGGTAAGGTTTATGGTCTATTATAATATATGTGTTATTGTAATAGCACTGATTATTATTATAGTTCACATCGGCTAATTAATTAGTGGGATTGATTCCTTGGTTTAGGAACAAGATTTGGAGCTGTTAGATTCAGTCTATTAAGACGTTACATTCTGATTTGGAATTTCTGAATTTATGTTTTTTACAAATCTTTAGGAAATACAAAGACATGAGCTTCATGCAGATGGCGGAACCCAAACAGAGGAGGTGACCCAAACACAGGAGGATTCACCTGTCGATGTAAGGTTTTATGGGGTTTCAACATGTATTTTTAATATTTAAAAATGTCTAATTGTTTGTTTCAAACGCTAATCTACATTGATTAGATTCTTGGTTCACTAATTTGTGCAATTTTAGTAACATTTCTTGGTGATTTAGGAAGGCTTATTACTGTTTTAGGAAGACTATCCTAAAAACGTCAGTTTGAGTTCTAAAGCTTTAAGATTCTCATTACTAGTGAATACTAAAAGTAACAGTTGTGAAAAATGTCTAATTGTTTGTTTCAAACCTAATCTACATTGATTAGATTCTTGGTTCATTGATTTGTACAATTTTAGTAACATTTGTTGGTGATTTAGGAAGGCTTATTACTTTTTTAGGAAGACTATCCTAAAAACGTCAATTTGAGTTCTAAATCTTTAAGATTCTCATTACTAGTAAATACTAAAAGTAACAGTTGTGAAAAATGTCTAATTGTTTGTTTCAAACGCTAATCTACATTGATTAGATTCTTGGTTCATTGATTTGTGCAATTTTAGTAACCTTTGTTGGTGATTTAGGAAGGTTTATTACTGTTTTAGGAAGACTATCATAAAACCGTCAATTTGAGTTCTAAAACTTTAAGATTCTCATTACTAGTAAATACTAAAAGTAACAATTGTGAAAAATGTCTAATTGTTTGTTTCAAACACTAATCTACATCGATTAGATTCTTGGTTCATTGATTTGTGCAATTTTAGTAACATTTGTTGGTGATTTAGGAAGGTTTCTTACTGTTTTAGGAAGACTATCCTAAAATCGTCAATTTAAGTTCTAAAGCTTTAAGATTCTCATTACTAGTAAATACTAAAAGTAACAGTTGTGAAAAATGTCTAATTGTTTGTTTCAAACACTAATCTACATCGATTAGATTCTAGGTTCATTGATTTGTGCAATTTTAGTAATATTTGTTGGTGATTTAGGAAGACTTCTTACTGTTTTAGGAAAACTATCCTAAAAGCGTCAATTTGAATTCTAAAACCTTAAGATTCCAATAAAAAGACTAATGCAAAAGATCTTGTTCCATTAAAATTGAGAAGTTAGAAGGAAGAGGTATTCACAAGACAAACTTTGTGGGCAATTATACTTTTTTATCTTTAAGATGATCGAATGCCACTCAATGGAAATTAAGGATATGTCCAAACGGATTGATGATACAACACACTACACAAGAAGCAAGCTGGCCCTCGAGATTTTCGAAGAGTTTGTTGATGGTTCCTTTAAAATAATGATATGTATTAAGAATTACAACTCATCAAAAATCAAGATGTATTGAGTGATTAAAATCTCGATTTCAGAAGAAAAAACTAGAGTTTTCTGAAACTTTAGGAAGCGTTATTACATATTTAGGAAGGCTATCATGAATCGTCCTGAAACAAGAAATGTGCACCTAAAATCATGTTCATAAACGAATCAAGAGTTTATCACGAGTTACAATTAAAGAGTTACATCTCATCAAAAGTTACAAATCAAGATGGATCATGTGATTGAAAACTCTCGAATTTATAACAAAAATAAGAGTTTTCTACAACTTTAGGAAAGATTAATACACATTTAGGAAGACTATCATGAATCGTTCTGAAACAAGAAATGTGCACATAAAATATGAAAAACTATATTGAAAGAAGTACATGTTGTTTATATGCGCATAAGATATATCTACATGTGAATCACCATCTAAATTTCACAACAACTGTATGTCTTGAATGTTCTCCACTTCACAAATACCTCTCTTAAACAACATTTGTGATATCCATTGGAGCATAAACATAGAATCTTCATGTCATATTTATGCTCAAAGTGATCTAAACGACACTCTTGTTTAATCATGCAGTTAGAAGTACTCAACATATATATGGATTCAACCACTCCTCCTCCAACTGCATTCAGGGCAGCAGAAGCTCCAATCCCAAATCAATCAGATCCTTTTTTTACATTTCTCGCGCTGAACCACGACTCAACCAACACTGAGATCTCAGCAAACACACATGTGAGTTCAATGGCTCTTCCTCGACCCTCAATCACGACAACATAAGCTCCAATTCCAACCCCATCAGCTCATCTTTTGCATTTCTCACGCTGCAAAATGACTCAACCACCAACACAAATGTCGCATGGATTATGTTAACAACTCATATAGTTATATGATAATATNGGAGGCTAGCTATGGTAAGTCTAGCAATGGTGACGATTGGAGTGAGCTTAAGGCACCTAAGGTGGACCTCAAACCGCTCCCTAAAGGGATAATGTACGCTTTCTTAGGCCCCAATGAGTCTTACCCGGTGATAGTCAATGATGAGCTTAATGAAGATGAAATTTCCACACTCTTGAAAGAATTAAGGAAATTTAGAAGGGCAATTGGATACTCTCTAAGTGATATAAAGGGTATATCTCCATCTCTTTGCACACATAGGATCCATCTAGAGAGCGAATCGATGACTTATATTGAACACCAACGTAGGTTGAATCCTAATTTGAAAGAGGTGGTCAAGAAAGAGATTCTTAAGCTCTTAGATGCGGGGGTTATCTATCCTATCTCCGATAGTGCGTGGGTATCCCCGGTCCATGTGGTGCCTAAAAATGGTGGAATCACGGTGATAAAAAATGACAAGAATGAGTTAATACCTACTAGGACTATCACCGGTCATAGGATGTGCATTGATTACCGAAAACTTAACTCCGCCACTAGGAAAGACCACTTTCCTCTCCCGTTCATTGATCAAATGCTTGAAAGACTTGCTAATCACCCGTTCTATTGCTTTTTAGATGGTTATTCGAGATTCTTTCAAATTCCCATTCACCCGAACGACCAAGAAAAGACGACATTTACATGTCCTTATGGCATCTTTTCTTATCGAAGGATGCCGTTTGGACTATGTAACGCACCCGCCACATTTCAAAGGTGCATGATGTCGATCTTTTCGGATCTAATTGAGGAGATAGTCGAGGTCTTTATGGATGATTTCTCAGTCTATGGCTCCTCGTTTTCTTCTTGTTTATCCAATCTTTGTAGGGTGGTTACGAGGTGCGATGAGACAAACTTGGTGCTAAATTGGGAAAAATGCCACTTTATGGTGCGGGAAGGCATCGTGCTAGGACACAAGATCTCGGAAAGGGGTATTGAAGTGGACAAAGCCAAGATTGAGGTCATGGTGAGTTTGGAACCGCCGAGGACGGTGAAAGATGTCCGAAGCTTCTTGGGGCACGCGGGTTTCTACCGTCGCTTCATCAAGGATTTTTCGAAGATCACGAGGCCTCTCACTAGGCTTCTTTGCAAATACATCGAGTTCAACCTTGATGAGGAATGCTTAGAGGCGTTTTTGGAGATCAAGAAGGCTTTGGTTAGTGCTCCAATTGTTCAAGCTCCGGATTGGGATCTACCATTTGAGATCATGTGTGACGCGAGCGATTTCGCGGTTGGAGCGGTCTTAGGACAAAAGAAAGACAAGAAGGTCAACATCATCTACTACGCAAGTAGGACGTTGGACGATACTTGAGGTATACGACGACAGAAAAGGAGTTGTTAGCGGTGGTATTAGCTATGGAGAAATTCCGTTCGTATGTGGTTGGCTCGAAGATAGTAGTCTACACGGATCACGCGGCTTTGAGGTACATTCACGCCAAGAAAGACACCAAGCTGAGACTTCTCCGGTGGATTTTTCTCTTGCAAGAGTTTGATATGGAGATCTTGGACAAGAAAGGCATTGAAAACGGAGTAGCGGACCACTTGTCTAGATTGAGGATTGAAGACCTTGTCCCAATCTACGACAAACTTCCCGAAGAAAGTCTTATGTTGGTGAGTGTCTTGAGAAAAGGGATAGAGGCCGCGAAGAGTCTTGAGGATGCAAGTGGTTTGGAAGACGGCAAGCTGCCTTGGTACGCGGATTTGGTTAATTACTTAGCTTGCGGAAGAGAGCCGCCGAGGTTAGAAGGGTACAAGAGGAAGAAATTCTTCCATGATGTCACTCAGTTCTATTGGGATGAGTCGTTCCTCTACAAGTTGTGCTCGGATGGTCTCTACCGACGGTGTGTCCCGGAAGAAGAGGTTAGTGGGATCTTGTTCCATTGTCACGGTTCGTCATATGGCGGTCACTTCGCTTCATTCAAGATGGCGACAAAGGTTCTCCAATCCGGTCTTTGGTGGCCGAGTCTATTCAAGGATGCACATACTTTTGTTTCGACTTGTGACGCTTGCCAAAGAAAGGGGAACATTGCTAGAAGAGATGAGATGCCTCAAAACCCTATTCTTGAAGTTGAAATTTTTGATGTTTGGGGCATTGAGTTCATGGGACCGTTCCCCTCTTCTTACGGGAACCAATACATTTTGGTAGCGGTGGATTACGTGTCTAAATGGGTCGAAGCAATTGCTAGTCCGACCAAGGATGCTAAGGTGTCTAAAGCTTTTCAAATTGATCATTTTTCCACGCTTTGGGGTGCCAAGGGTCGTCATTAGTGATGGAGGAAGCCACTTCATCAACAAGGTCTTCGAGAGTCTACTCAAGAAGCACGGGGTTAAGCATAAAGTGGCTATACCGTATCACCCTCAAACAAGTGGCCAAGTGGAAGTCTCGAACCGACAAATCAAGGCCATACTAGAGAAGACCGTAGGTAGCTCGAGAAAGGATTGGGCTAAGAAGCTAGATGATGCGTTGTGGGCATACCGGACGGCATTCAAGACACCTCTTGGGACTACACCGTTCAATCTTCTCTACGGGAAGTCATGCCACTTACCGCTCGAGCTTGAGTACAAAGCCATGTGGGCCGTGAAGCTTCTCAATTTTGATCTCAAATCAGCACAAGAGAGGCGCTTGATCCAACTTCAAGAACTCGATGAGATTAGGCTCGAGGCCTATGAGAGCTCCAAGATTTACAAAGAAAGTGCCAAGGCCTTTCATGACAAGAAGATTGTGCGTAAGGACTTCAAGGTCGGAGATCAAGTCTTGCTCTTTAACTCCCGGTTAAAGATGTTTCCCGGGAAGCTACGGTCTAAGTGGTCCGGTCCCTTTGTGATCAAGGATGTGAGGTCTTATGGAGCCGTTGTTCTCGTGAACAAGAACGGAGAAAAATTTGTTGCAAACGGGCAAAGACTCAAACCGTACCATGCCAATGAAATCGTGAGGAGAGCATCTCACTTCCTCTCAATGATGTTCCTTCCGCCTAAGCGGGTAACCGGTGTCGAACTTAGTGACATTAAACAAAGTGCTCTTGGGAGACACCCCAAGCTTACCGCTTGTATATACTTTTCATTTTATGTTTTTCTATTTTTTCTAGGTCTTTTTGATGTTTTGTTTAAGTGTTGATAGGATCTTGACGGGCTGCGAAGTCTTAGACCGATGGTGATGACAAGCGCAAAAGAATAGGCTGCGAAAATAGTGAATCCGGAGGACCATACCTCCCCATCCTGGGTCGGTATGGTGGATCGGTATCGCGCCAGGAGGTTATACCGACCGAGTGCGCCGAGCAGGAACGGATCGGCATAAGTCGACGAGAAAGGATCCGAAAAATTATGCCGACCGATCCCCAGCCGGTACTAATCAGGTGGTACAACGAAAACTCTTGTGCCGCTCAGTTAGTACCGCACCAGGATGGACCAGTACAGTGAGAAATCCCTGTCGAGTAACTTCTAGCCGAGACTTCTCCAACATAGAACAGTTTTAGCCTAGGGAATGTACCCGAGGCAGTTTTTAGCCGGCTAGAAGAAGAAGGAGACACACCAAAGGCGTAAGGAAAAAGTTTAGTGCCGGATGGTTAGTACCGGCCGAGAACCGAACGGTGCAACACAGAAAGATTTCCCCCGATCGACCTCCAGCCGACACAATTTTCACTCGGGCAAAGCTTTTAGCTGAGACGATCTCTCCGCGGACGAGTTTTTAGCCGAAGGATTAGCGCCGGGCGACTTGTACCGGCTCAGAATGGATCGGTACTAAGAAACACGTTCGTACCGTTTGATTAGTGCCGATCTATGACGGGTCGGTATAGAGCAAAACGATCGTACCGAGCAACCTATGCCGCTCGAGGATCGAACGATGGGAAGAAAAGCGCTCGTACCGCACGGTTTGTGCCGATCAAGGATCGAACGGTGGCGAGAAAAACGTTTGTACCGCTCGGTTAGTACCGAGCCAGAATCGATCGGTACAGAGAAGTCAACCCGGGTCAACGAAGTTCATGCGCATTTTTATCCAACCCAAGCCCGTCTGACCCGACCCGGCGCGAGAAAAACCCTTCTTCTCCGGCTAAGTCTATCGCGCCTCATCTCTTTTTCTCTCTCGATTATCTTGTTTTCTCCATAACTTTTGCTCTAGTTACTCAAATTGGGCGATTCAAAGTGCTGAGAACTCGATTTTTTCTCCTCTTTTTGGATTCATCATCGTTTTTAATCAATTAAGCATTCATCTCCAAGGTATTTCACCGAAAATTTCGTGATTTTACTTGAGTTGAAACTCCATGGGAGTATTTGTGTGATGCACCTAGCTTGGTTTTAGCCTTGGGGTTTGCTAGGAAATGATTGAATTGCTGTTTTCTTTGAGCTGGAATGTGATGTTGATGGAGAAATTGCAAATTTGTGTTCTTGATTCTTAGTGGAGATTTGATGAAAATGAGCAAATTTGATGAAAAATTCTTGAGATTTTAGGAGTTTAATCTATGGGTTTAAGTATAATAGATTGATTTGTTGAATTAAACCCCTTCTTTCTCATGGCATTTATCTCCACTTTGTTACTCATCATCGATCTTGAGTTATGCTTCCATGGGACTAATGAATTCTTTGAGAAATTGTAGGAACGATGGGACGAACGAGAGCCGCCACAAAGAACGATGAAGCTCAAGCTCAAGCTCAGCCTCAAGCGTAAGCCACGGGTAATGCAATGGTTGTTGCATCGAGTTCTCGCGCCAAGAAACCCATGGATGCGACAAGCGCTAAAGCTAAAGGCAAGCAAATAGCCATTGTAAAAAAACCCACGGACAAGAAGAAGGGCAAAGCTGCGACCCAGAATGGGTCGGCACTACCAAACGACACTAATCCCGCGGTCACGTAGGTCGATTTCTGCCGGCTAAAACACGTCCCACGCACGAACCGGCACGCCTCGTATCGGCAACCTCACGATGAAGATTAGTACCGACCCGTTCTGGGCCGGTACTACCAGCCGGCACTAAATCCAGCACACGCACATATCAATTCCTGCCGGCTAAAACTCATCCCGCATGCGACCCAGCACGTTCCGCATCGACCCAATCTCATTTTAGCCGGCTAAACCAGCATCCAGCTCCCATCCGACCTGCTCGAAGAAATCTTGTACCGGATGGTTTGTACCGACCCAGAATCGGTCGGTACAAACTCTTCTTCTGCAAACCGATCCAGACCCGACTGGGTCAATACCCGGTTTGTCCCGGGTTGACCCGGTTCACACTATTCACTATTTAAACCCACAAAAACCTAATTTTGACTTATGTATTTCTTATGCTAAAAAACCTCTTTTTGAATGTTCTAAATATTTTGTAAGAGAGATAACCTTTTTAATTTATGCAATCTATTCTCAATCTTCTTTCTTAATCATCTAATCATCTAATCATGGGATTTAACATGTTCTTCATAGGATTTGTTGGGCCCATCATGATTAGTGAGTAGTCTCCTAGGATCTAGGGATGGGTTAGGATTAGGTGACTTCCATGGATGGTTTGTGATGCTTAGGGATAGATAATCAATTTCCTACTCTTAGGGAGTGCGTTTAATGCTTGATTGTGCTTGAGAAAGTCAAACTTGATCTCAAGGCATTTCCCACCCACAAGGTGTTCGATGAAATGCCTAAGAGAGCTTTCTAAGAGAAATACCCGTCTTAGCCTAAGAGATTAGTTGTCTAAGGGATTATTTAGGTGATCTTGATTAATGAATTTAATGCCTGCTAATTAAGAGTCCACAAATGAGAATTTGATCTTGGATTAGTGATTAGCTTAGGTGATTAGTACATTGAGAGAGGATTAGTCACGATTAGGATCTTAACCTTGGAAATTAACCTTGATTGTGTATGAGCATCATGAATTAGACTTGGAATAGCCTATATCCAATTACCCCATCCTTGGATTCGTTCCCATTATTTGAATTCACATCTTGCTTAGCTTGTTTCATCATGTTCATTTGCTTAATCTTGTTAGGGTGTTAGTAAAACTCAACAATTCACTTATTTAGCTTAACTTACTTGAGTGCCTTGTATTCTACGTGCTTATAATTAATCCCAATACGGATTGATAACCTTCTATACTACTCGTATTGGAGTTATTGATACCTCCTTAAGACCGAAAAGTCTTAGTATCAATATGTAAGGTGTTAAAGTAGGCTAACCCGCTTCGCTGTGGATAAAATATTTTGCGGGCTTACGCGGGCCGGCCAACTAATGACCACAGTTCTAAGAACACTAACAACCCTAATCTACACCGCCTAATCTGCTTAGAAATTTTCTATTATCATGTTCAAAACTGTAAAAAAAACGAAAGTCTTAGAAATAAAACTATTCACCTAAAATTATTACACATTGAAATTATAAGCAAGTACAATTACCATGTCGCTCCATTTTTCCGAAGAGGATCGAGGTTTGTGAGACTTTCTCGGCATGGAACCAACATGAGGTCGTTAACGCATGCCAAAGGGATTGGCGCTGAACCTTGCGTCTATGTCTCATTAGAAACTAAGAAATTGGTTGTTGTGGGGCACTAGGTGTTCCTTGGGAGACATTTCTCCATTGGACAAAGAAATCTTGCCACTCATAGAATACGATGGTAACTCCCTTATACCAATCTGGATAGATTCTGAACCAAACACATCAAACTCTTCACATTTATAATCTTTTCAGTCTATCTGTGAATGAAAAATACTACACACGCTTAAACAGGATTCAAACTCTTACACCAGTAACCGGGAACCGAGGTTTACCACAAAATCGGCATACCACATAATTTGTGTCTTCTTTCCAATTAATCAAACAGTTGTTGATGCACACGTCGATCATGTGATATGGCAAACCAAACCCATAAACAAATATCTCTATCCCATGGTATGTAGTTGTGGACATTATCTTCTGGCAAAATATATTTCACAAAATCCGCAATTGCGTCGACACAATTCTTGTTCTAATTAAAATCCATGTTCATGCTTATTATCGTAGTTGTCACTGACAAAGGAGAATGATCCTCTCTGCAAATCTCAATATCAGATGTTTAGCTGCGGCTAACATAAAGAAAATCTTGTTGCTTCTAAATTTGGTTTATCTACTCTATTTTCACCTTCCATAACGACTGACTATTCACATAGAAAACATTGTTTACTATCTGAACCGTACCTATATTTTCTACTGGTAGTATAGGTTCTTCTAACCGTACAAAATATTCACTACTACTAACTACATTCACTAAATAAAATTCATCATGATAATACCACGACTTATTTGCATGGGAGGTCACTTTCCCAAAACCCTCTTGCAAATCTAACACTTTGAACAATGTTTTTTTGTTTTGTCCTCTTCTGCGACAAATAACCATTCTACCCCTGCTGCTATACACGCGTGTACTGTATACTCATTGCTTTCGCGCGGTACTGTACATGGGTTTGACTGGAAAGTCAATGGATGTACAGTACACAAAGTGTTAGATTCTAATACAGTTTTTGGAAAGTGTTAGAAAACTAAGAAAGTTTTGAAAAAGTGACAAAATAACAAAGAATCCCTAATACCACACTTTATAATTTGCCATAAACCCTCGTTGATACAAGTACTTGCACACTTATTTACCTGATAAATTTATTATTGACTTGGACTGAACATCTTACCTTTCCACACATCTTTTTTTGTTGTGTGGTAAATAGCATGAATTCCTTGAAACATTCCTGAACTCATTTGTAAGTAACCGGGTACTTGAATCGCAAAGATTATAGAGATATTTGCACATGATGTCACTTATTTCAACTTTCATTAGTAAGTTAGCACTTTTTCAAAGTGTTAAAAATAGTTGTCACTTTTTGTGTGAAAAGATGATTTTACCCATGTTATTGCTACATCGTGTACCGTACACGGTCGTACACGCAGTACTGTATAGGGGTATAATTGGTTTGAACAGTGAAATAAGTGTTATATTTTACTAAGGTTTTAGAAAGTGCTAACTTGCTAATGAAACCTGCACTACAAGAAAACAGAGTTTTCGCGACTACATAATCAGTCGTAATTTACGACTGCTTTGCGACTTTGGTGTGACAGAATTCAGTCGCATACCAGTCGCAAATTGATATATCATGGTTCTTACCCCTTTTAAGCCATGATATAGGTCCGTTTTATAGAGTCTTTCTACTATTTTGTAGTGTTTTAGAGTCTTTTACAGGTTTTAGCACGTTTGGAGCATAATTGGAGATATTGGAGTTTTTTGGAGCATTTTGGAGCAAAACAGAAGTTCGTGTAGCTGAGTACCCGATTTGAAGCATTTGTATCGACCGACACCACCTGGTGTCGATCGATACTGATACCATGAAGGAAGGAAGCGCCTCACTACCCGAGTATCGATCGATACTACTTAGGTATCGGTCGATACCGTCGTCCATGGGGAAGGAAACGCGACTTTTATGAAGAGTTGAAGAATTGCAAAATTACCCAGAAGACTTTATTATTTACAATTTCGTCCAAAACGTGTTTTAGCACTATAATTAGGTTTTTGAGCCACTTTTGTTGGCTACGCTTTATTCACGGTCTGATTAAGCTTTATTCTACTCTGGTTTTTGGAGAGACAACTCTGAACTCCTGTTTCTTATTGATTTCTTGGATGATCTATTCAATCATGTTGTTTTCATTCTCCATGTCTGAGTAGATCCACTGTTAGGTTCAGGGTTCTCATAAGGGTTTTCTATGTATGTTAGGTTAATTAGTTAATTAGGATTCACCATCTGAATTAGTTCTTCACCATAGGTTGTTCCCATAGCTAATTCTAGGTTGAAGAATCTAGAATTTAGATCTTAGGATAATTGGTTAGGCACGAGAGTGCGATTAATTACCTGACAGAACCTAGGGTGAGCAAAATAACTATTCACAAAGAGATTTGGTTTAGTTGTTTTGTGAACAAATCAAACTTGAAATAAAAGCTGGTTTAGACTTTAGGATTCGCAAAGAGATTTGGAATTCTAGGATTTAGACTTAGATAATTTTCGCAACGAGAGTTGGTTAGCTATACTTTAATGATTTGAGTTCAAGAACCGCGCTAAATCTGCATCATGTTAGTTGGTTTATCTACATTCATCGAATTCCTGAGAAATACCCTGAGCCTATCTTCTTCCCAATTGATTTACAACACTTTTAATTTACGCATTGCTTTCATTTACATCTGTTGGTTTAGCTTAATTCGAATCTGCATAATCTATTGCGTGAATTCTGGAGTTCTTGTGTTCGACCCCTACTTATACTACAACACTGCTTAGTACTTTTTAGGGTATTAATTTGAGCATATCAAATTTGGCGCCGTTGCCGGGGACTCAATTTCGCCATTAGATTTAGTGAAGAATTTCGACTAAANGGAATAGTGACTTAAAAAATATAACAATGTGAAAATCAAATTGAAACCGCAATAGCTCGATAATAATTCATAGTTTTAACATAAGAATAAAGAAAGGTTTCCAATCAAGACTTCTATCGTATAGCATAGAATCACATAAAGCCATCACTTGATTATAGTCTCCAGGAATTACATGTTAAATTATTCAATCAATGGGTGTTTGAATTAAGCTAATCTATCTGCGACTTGCAGTGGCAATAGTTCAGGTATCAACATCACCAAAGAATCTTCTAAACTACCGTGGACCGGGCACACTTAGGTCCAATACCAATGTGAGGCCTCCAAGGCTAGAGTATATGCGCAGCAAAACTCAGAGCTCAGTTTTCAAATCATTGCCTAATTGACTGAATAAAATGCCGATATCCATTCCTTGATTCACCGTTGGTATGACTACCGAATACGGGCATTGCGTGGAAAATCCAACTTTTTTGTTTTTGGATTGTTTTATCAATTTGCTTAGCCTGTTTACGCATCGCTGGAACTTCTTATGGCAGCTTATGTTAGTCATACCTGCAAAATGGGAAAGAAATAAGCAAAGCTCTCAGCCTAAGCGTGTCACTCAAGGCCAAAGTTTAGCATCTGAAGCCGTTACATCATAGGTTAAGAACAATGAAACACAGTAATATGTTTTAGATCACTAAACTGTAACCACTAAGCATATTTTTAGGCTAAGCATTATTAAGCATATTTTTTCAGAGAAATCGAACAGACCAGATTGGCTGCATTATATTCTCAAATCCAAGGTCTAATCAAGTCATGTTACATTCATATTGAATCTGTAGTTACAGATGTTAATTTCAGTTTATCGCTGTCTGTCTATGGCCTAATGTGCATATCATTCTTCTCCCAAGTCAAAAAGCTACACTCAATTTGGGCCAAAGTGAAAATTTTCCAGATGATAATACCAAAACTACATCCCAATTCGCGATACACCTAAGAACGGTAGTTAACCTTTTGGTCATCTAAAATCCGCAGAGAATACAAATAAAACAGTAAGGGATTAGCATTCTTGAACGATTTATTACCTTTTGATTCAACGCAACTGTCATGGACCATACAACAAGCATCAAGATCATCACAAGGCTCCTCACCAGGACACCCAGAGTGTCCAATCCCACAATACTTCCCATATCGAATAGAAAGAGCTGAAAACAAACAAAATAAAGGAATAATATATACAAGTGAGTAGCTGAAACGCAAAAAAAAAGAAAGCAAAACGTTACTCAAAAACCAAAGGGACACACTGCAGAAAAACTGAATCTTACTGTCGCAATTCTGTGAAATGCAGGTTCTGGTGCACTCCTGTGACAATTTGATTCAACAACAAGACAAAAATCATTCACACCACAAGGAATAGTAAAACACGACAAAGAACATTCATTTAATTGTGTATAGTTTTCTGGGCACAGAGCAATAAAGAAGTGAAGCGAAATAGCAAATCTCAATCTGAGCTTTTTTGGGCAAGGTTCCAATTAGTCAATTACATAAGCTAATTCTACAACAATGCGATTCCTTTTGTCTGATTTTGGAAACCTCAGAATCCCAGAGATTTTCTCGGAAAACACAGAATGATAGATAGGTCAGGGAAAAAGGTTAAACCTCGCTGCGAACGAAATCGACGAGGACGAGGACAATGAAGAAAACACGCATCAAAGAAGTGCGAATCATAATCGTCGTCGTCGTCGTCTCTTGATCTCTTTAGCTAATTGATTAGTTTCTGGATTTGGGTTTGAATATCTTGCTTGTCTTCTTCGCTAAGGTTTCGAAATATGTTGCCAAAATTTCAATTGGTCTTTCCTTCTTTCTCGCCGCTCCTTCTTATACACACTGAATTTTATTATTTTTTCTTTAAAAAAAACTGTTGAATTAAATTAATATATTATCTTAAGTCAACGCAATTAAATGCATTAATATATTACGAATTTCTGAGCCGCAGTTTTTTTTTCTTTTTTCACTCGAACCCTTCTTTATGTCAGTTTCGCAAAAAGAACAGATACAATTTCATCTGTTGTCACTAAAGTAAAAACCATTTTCTTTCACCAATTTTCCAAGAAGAATCTTGTATCAAATGCATTTTCTCAATTCTTATTAAGAGCTTTACCAAAATGGGTTTTTTTTCCTTAGTTCCAAAACTCTGTTTCAGGAAAAAAAAAAAACTGAAAAATAAAAAATGGATTCGAGGGAGAAGCTGAGTGAGAGCAATCAGATGGAGTTACAAGCGTCAGAAGAATATTCCGGCTGACATTGTTGTCTCAATATCAAGGGTAGTAACCGGTGAAAGTGAATCCTCTGCCAACGATTTCACCTGCGCAATACCAAGCAAAGCATTCTAGGCCAAACAATGCTGCGATTCCTGCATGTTCCACCTTCAGATCCGCTCTGTTCTTCAATAAGGTCTTTGCGTAGTCTACTTCTTTCCAGAATGTCTCGTAGCGCCCCGGAATGCTGTAAGGAGTAAGAAGAGTATTAGCTACAGAATCAATACTGCAAATCACATAAAAGCCAAACCCTTCAAATGATAGCAAAAATGCAGCGTGGTGCTTAGATTGTGTTATCAGAGATTTACCAGCTCAATTCGCAGATAACATAAACAAATTAGTACAAGTTTTGATACCAAATTTGATTGGAGAACAAAAACTATTAGAGTATACTATACAGCAGAGTGCTATAAGTATGCCAATTTCAGTTCTGTATCAAGCAATAAGATTCACTTTTCTAGTTTTCTTTCAATCCATATCCAACTTGCACATTTCCTCAGCATTAGCTGAACATTAATGCTTCGGAAAGTAAATGAAAAATTGATAATTTGAGAAACATCTCCTGGTAACCCTGAAAAATGTCTAGAGAGAGAGAGAGAGACAGGGAGAGAAGAATCGACCTAGCAAGACGAGTGTAGAGCAGTTGCTTAGACAACTCACTGCACTTCTCTACAGTAGCAGGCTCCTGAATAAATTGCTTGTTCTGCTCCAACAACTGTCTGTAGTAGGAAGTACCATGCTTGGCCACAAACTTTGAAGCCTGACATGCCTTTGATTGAAGTTGTACCAATTTTGATGCCATGCTTTGAAATTCAATTCCTTCAAAAACATAAACAAATGTAACAACAACCCAATTCAGCTTTTACCACTTCGAATTCAGAAACTAAAGCCTAGCAAGAGAGAGACAAGCTCATCAATAAGTACAATTCCAAATTTTCTCAAGCAATCATAGCAAGTTCTTCTTAACATCGACATTAGTCAATATTCCAAAAGTCTTGAGCTTCACTTCTGGAGCCAAGAATTTATTGACATAATTCAGTTCATGATTCATTACACGTCTCCACGATGAAATTCAATCTCCAAAACGGTCCACAAACAGCAATTCCAAAAAATGTAATCTCAGAATCAAGTCATCCAAAAGATTAAGGCTTTTCATCGAATTCATGCATATCAGGCTAAATCACTATAACCCTAGTCCCCAAAATCAAGAATCACAGATCAAACGAGTTCCACTGGTGGACCAATTTAAGCACATCAAAACCCATGACTCCGACATAGAATTATCGCAGTGAAGAGATTACAGATAGATCTGAGACTCAAACACAGACTTTAAACCCCCTAGAAAGCAAAACCCGAAATAGAAGAAGAAGAAGATTTATACAGAAAATGAGAATCCGAAACGAAATCAAACGAGAACGTGTCGGTGATCGTGAACAAGCCGTACCTTCCGGCGTGCTCGCCACCAGCGTGAGAATCAGAAAATCTCACCTCACCGCTTATAATTATGAGAGTAATCGAACCGGATCGGTATAAACCAGACTGGTTTTTTTTTCCAATAAAATTGGACCGGCGGCAAAAAAAAGGACCTTAAACATAAGTTTGTCTTCCTAAAACCCTAATTCCTTGTTATTCGAATCTGTCTCCGAAAACTTCTGTCTCCCTCTCTCTGGTGCAATGGCTAGTACGACGAAGAACAACCACAAGGAGCAGGAAGTAAACGGCTCTGATCAAAATCAGAACACGAAGTTACGTTTTGAAGATGCTGATGAGTCAATGTCTGATGCCGGTGACAATGTCGATGTCGCTGATGACATAACCAGCGCCGATTACTACTTCGATTCTTACTCACATTTTGGTAAAATTCTTGAAATTTCATAGTTTTTTTGCTTTGATTTCTTCTCCACAAAGTACTAATTTTGTTTCCAATTGATTGAATTTGCAGGTATTCATGAAGTAAGTATCCTGCATTTTGAGTGGAATCCTTTGTTCTGTATACTTTTTTTTTCGATTGTGATGTCTGACTTGATGATGATTATCTTATAATAGGAAATGTTAAAGGATGTAGTGAGGACAAAGAGTTATCGGGATGTTATTTACAAGAACAAGTTTCTTATCAAGGACAAAATCGTTCTTGACGTAGGAGCTGGAACAGGAATCTTGTCTCTGTTCTGTGCCAAAGCAGGAGCAGCTCACGTATACGCAGTATGTCTTTAGCTTATCCTTTAATCGTAATTGGCTCTGAGTGATTTGGATACATGTGATTGACTAATGATTCTTTCAATAGGTTGAATGTTCTCAAATGGCTGACACGGCAAAGGAGATTGTCAAGTCGAATGGATTTTCGGATGGTATAAGTCTTTAGAGTGTTTTTTTCAAAAAGGATAATAATCTGATGACAGTTAGCTGTAACAACTGTTTAATTCTTCTGCCAGTTATAACGGTTTTGAAAGGGAAGATTGAGGAAATCGAGCTTCCAATTCCTAAAGTGGATGTGATTATCTCGGAATGGATGGGTTACTTTTTGGTTTATGAAAATATGCTGGACACTGTCTTGTATGCTCGCAATAAATGGCTTGTAAGTGAAACTTTTCGCCTTGTTTCAGTTATGTCGATGATGGGTTCATCATAGCTTTAAACACTTCTTCTTTATGCTTTGGGGGTTTTTGTCGTCAGGTCGATGGAGGAATTGTTCTACCAGATAAAGCTTCTCTGTTTCTTACAGCCATAGAGGATGCTCATTACAAAGAAGACAAAGTAGAATGTGAGTATGAAAAAGACTGCTCTCATTTTTTTTTGTAACATTCATCTTCAATTTCCTTATCGAAACATGATTTTTCAATCGGTTTTGCCTCTTGTCGTTTCCTATACAGTTTGGAACAATGTGTACGGGTTTGACATGTCATGCATCAAGAAAAGAGCAATTACAGAACCTCTTGTTGACATGGTGGACGGAAACCAAATCGTGACTGATAGCAAGCTACTGAAGGTAAGTAAGATTATACTACAGTGCTTACTGATATCCCGGGATTATCTCTTTATTTACCTATGGCTAATGCAACTTCCATTTGTTTTGGCTGTTTTTTCTAAAGACCATGGATATCTCTAAGATGGCTGCTGGAGATGCTTCCTTTACAGCTCCATTTAAACTTGTCGCACGAAGAAATGACAGTATCCATGCCCTTGTAGCCTACTTTGATGTATCATTCACCATGTGCCACAAGATGATAGGTTTCTCAACAGGTTCACGCTTTTCCTGCAAAGTTTTCTGATTATTCGATTTCCAAAACGACATACAAAAATATGTTGATGCTTTAGCTTCTTTGTCGATGTTTGGAACCTATGATACAATCACAAACTGCAATGCAGGACCAAAATCTCGGGCTACACACTGGAAACAAACAGTGCTGTACCTGGAAGATGTGTTAACCATATGCGAGGGTGAAACAATCACCGGAAGTATGACAATTGCACCTAACAAGAAGAATCCTAGAGATGTTGACATAAAGCTCAGTTATTCTTTAAATGGCCAGCATTGCAAGATCTCAAGGACCCAACTCTACAATATGCGGTAAAAGCTATCTCAAAGGGAGCAGAGCCAAATCTCCCACAAGTCTCAAACATCATCTTGAGGCTGAGAAAGACAATGGTCATTTGTAATGTTATTGTTTTCATTTTTTGCAACGTTTCAGAACAGAAAAACAGAATTTTCCCCTTGATTCTATAAAAAGCCTATCTCTTTCTTTCTCTGTTCCTGGAAACTAGACGTGGAAATGGACATAGTGGAGAAGAAACATTAAACTATAGAACAAACTATTAAAGCTGCTTTTCTGTATGGTGAATATGTTACTTTTAATAACGTGTTTGGGTATATTCATGGCATCGACTAAACACAAATGATCACCAGGAGTATGAGCATTGCACCAAGCAAAAAGAATCCCATAGACCTCGACCTAAAGCTCAGCTATTCATTGAATGGCCAGCATTGCAAGATCTCAAGGACCCAACTCTATAAAATGCGCTAAAAGCTCTCAAATAAAGTAGAAGCCCCCGCAAGTTTCTTTTATCGTCTTGAGGCTGATATAGACACTTCTCATTTGTAATTCTATTGTTCCATTTTTGCAAATGTTTCAGAACAAAAAGAATCATAAATTTCTTCCCTTAATTCAATAAAAAACCAGCTGTATCTCTTTTGAAACTAAACGTGGAAATGGACATAATGGAGAAGAAACATTAAATCAGAACAAACTAATAAGCTATTGATGAAACAGAATGAATGAAGTGATGACTAATTTACCTGCATAGATCTCAAGATCTTGTCCATTTCAGCATCTTTTGATGGTTTCGGCACAAAAAGGTTCTCCAGGAACCAGATCTTATGCAACATAAACAGACCACAGTAGTGAAAGAGACATCATCAATCTAAATCACAAATCGACATCCAAAAGGAAACACGATCCAATGCTAAATATGTATATAGGAAGTTACCTTGGGAACAGGAGGTGGCTTCTTGCTGCAAGCATCAGTCAAGTCTTTGCAAAGGTGATTCACCAGAGAAGCAAGATCAGGCTTGGACTTGTATATATACTCTGCAACATCAGTGTCTGAGTAACCAATTACCTTCGCGCACTCGCCGGCCGGCAGTAACGCCGACGAGGTCAGCATCATGAATGGTACAGCTACCAGAACTCGATTCATCTCCACCACCATTGAATCCATTTAATCCAGTCTCTCAAAGCAAGGCAATTGAAGATCTCTTAGCTGAGATTCATGGTGGAGGCTCGAATTTCTCACGTTTCGTCGATGTTTTCTACAATTTGACGCAATCGAAGATTGACCCGACATTAGAATCGATCTGGGTCTACACTGGGTTATCGTCTCGCCTCAAGACATCCGCAAATGAAGATGCTTTGAGTAGAGTTGCGTCAGCAAAAGGTATGTTTCAATTGATATCCGTTTGCTCCGCGCCTTGTAGTTCGTCAAAAAGCATCGGATTGCTTACTCCTCTTATTCCTGAGGTCTACGAGCTAGTCATTATGCTGCTCCTCTTATTCCTGAGGTCTACGAGCTAGTCATTATGCTCTTAAGCAAAGATGTGAGCTCGAAGAAGGAAAAATCAGCATTGCGAGAAGCTAAATCGTTGGTTAATGCAATGCTTGGGTATCTAAGTGTTTGCTCTAGCAATGATTCGAACGAAAAGGTAGATTAAAGTGTTGCAATTGGAGACTTGGCTCGTGTTTGGAGTGAAAAAGATTTGGGCTCCTTTTTCCCTCTCGTTAGTGATGATATTTGCAAGAAGATGAATGATGAAGATTTCAGTGTGAATTACTTGGCTGGTGTTGTTTTTGCTGAGGCATTTTTCTTGAAACTGAATAACTGATATTGGAGTTAAAAGGAATGTCTTTGGGAGGTGTTGCAGAGAAAGAATTGACTAATTGGGTCGTTGGATCCATAACGGCATTCAGTAATCCCTACTTCTTTGGTAATTATCTAAGTTTAGTTTTATTCACTGAGGTTCTGAAATGTTCATCTCATTTGCTCGTTTGTCCTGCAGATGTCCTTGTGAACATGCTCATAGAGCCGAAACTGCCTCTCGATTCTCATCTTCTGGTTAGTTTCTAAACCGTTCATGTTCTGTTGTGCTTACGTAAAATAGAGAGAAGAACTGAGAACCTATGACTGGTGAATGAGGTTGCTTAGTATCCATTTCGCTTCAGCATATATATTCGCCTTTTCGGGTAGCCTTATTATTAAACCTCTCTCTGTGCAGAAATCTGAAGAAGAAATTGTGTTGAGGAGAGTTCTGTATGATGCTGTTGTGTTGGTAGATTATTCTTTCTTGTCCACCAAGTTAGCTGCAAACCTAGCAAAAAGTTTGACCATTTCATGGTTAATTCTTACGCATGAAGCTACTGAGTTTTGCTGGTACAAGACATGATGATTTCAAAGTCCTTGCATTCTCAATGAGTCTTTAACATTGCCGATACTCATAGAGACTTGTCAGGAAAGATTTCAATGAATGCAAAGGACAATGTTGTAGATGCCGAGCTGTTTTCTATTGATAAAGGTGAAGAGAAAGAAGATGTTGTATCTGATAATGAGTCTCAAGACAGGGAGGAGGATGAAATGACGAATGCTGCGTTGATAAGTGCTGCACGGTCAATGAAAGCTGCAGAGAATGGAGGAAAGAAGAGGAAGGGAAAAGGAGACACTAGCGAAAATGGAAGTGTTAAGTATCTCAAGTATGATTTTGCTGTTATCGGTTCAGCAGCTGATCCAAGGGTTAGTTCTGGTGAATTAAGTGATGAGACAGTCGGCGACAGTGATGTTGAAGATTGTACAGTTTGATTTACAATGTTGTCTTTCTTTTTTGTTTCTGTTACTTTCCAGGCATAAAACAGAAATGGGAGTAGCATGGGCTTAACAATAACATGTATTTGTATTTCTGAAAACAAACAAGAAGATTGGCCCAAGAATGGTCTTCAAATGAGTGTTTAATCTGGGTCCCAAATGGGAACAAGAGATCCTTTGTCTCCATTGAATTACATACAACTTTACGGATACAGAGACTTGAATGCTCTATGTGGATTCACTTATTGGCAGCCAGCTACCTCCAAGCTACTTGGCCATGGATTTATGGTTCAAACTGCTTCTCCACAAACAGTACCTTTCAATCATTTAAAATTGTAACTACTGTATCCGTAAACTTCTATTCCATTTAATGCAAGAAAACCCATCAAACCTAATTATTTGAGAGATCCATTGTATCCGATTAAATTACATACAAGTTTGGTTTCTGATTAGTCTACCCTAATGTGTAGACTACCGCAATCATAACGGTTGGTCGTTGAGTACTTAGGGATCGAATCCACGGAGAGAAAGAACAACACAATAAGAATACAAGAAACTAATTAAGCTAAGCTAAACGTTTTTAGGTATTTGTGTAAGGAACTAATTACGATAAAACTAGAAGCAAAATAAGAAACGCATAACGAGAAAATTACAGGACACTTAAAATGATCAAAGCAGTTTTAAAGACGCAAGTTCAAAGAAAATAAGACAATAAACTCGGTTTACTCAAGAAAGAAATAATATAGACCGTAGGATATGGTATGCGATTTCGAGTATTCGATAATTCTCTCATGAAGTTTCTAGTTACTCAATGAGCTTGTTCTAAGGCAAGGGACACAAACTAATAGCTTAACTCACTTCCGTGATACTAAACCCTTTATTAATAACTCGAATTAGCTAATCTTCCGATTGCAATAACCAAATTATCAATAAGCATGAAACGAAAGCTCTTTTTAGCCAATAAATGAACCTTAGTCACGATTTTCACCTTGCTAAGTGTCAAGAACATGTTAGAAGTCTTCTAGACAGCCTACTAAACCTCTTCCAAGGGCAAACTGACCATGATCTAGGGATTGAGTAGCTACTTCAATCCTAGCCTTAAGATCACTTCTAAACATGAGAACTTATGTAATCTTGTCCTAAACATCAAGAGATTATCATCTATCCCTCTAAATCAACCATTCCCACAGTCCATAAGAAAACTACTCACACATAGTTAAAACACAAAACAAAACCGAAGAAAAGTAAGACATAGCAAAATAAAGAAGATTGATGGAAGAAAAGTAAGAAAATCTTCACTAAGATGGAGTGGATCTTGAATCTTTCATACAAATACAAAAGAGGAGAAGGAAGCAGTTCTAGAACAGTGAAAAGAGGTAGAGTGATGATATTTTTCGTCCTCCCCCTTTCTAGAAAGAGAAAAACAAGTGTTGAATATATTACAAAAGGGTTGGACCCCAAAGTCAAGCTTAAAGCCGCCAGACGATCTTGATCGGTTATGGAGATCGGTTATAACCGATCGCCTGTACATTTTTTTCTGCCATCGGCTTTATCGATCGGTTAGTAATCGATCCTCTGTGCATTTGTCGTGGGATCGCTTTCATCGATCGGTTAGTAACCGATCGCGCGTGTAAATTCCGGTCCTCTTGTTCTTCTTTCGGTCTTTGCGGTTCCTCCTCGAACTTCGATCGTCTCCTTTCGTCCACGCTCATCCAAATCAGTCCCGAACACCTGAGAAAGGCTCCAGCAAGCCAAAAAGAAAACAAAAACGACCTAGGACATCCTAAATGCAGTGTAACTCGATTTGGACCTAAATGCAATATATACATAATAGAAACTATACAAAACACAAGGAAAACGGAGGAAAATATGAGACTTGAAGTGGTAAAATACAGTGATATCAACTCCCCCAGACTTGCCTTTTGCTTGTCCTCAAGCGAATCAAGCAAAGTAAGCCAAGAAGAGAAGTTTGAAGACGAGGACTCGTATCCAAAAGGAAACACACGAAACTTCCAACTCAAGGTCCTTAGGTAAACATGTCATAACGCAAAAATCTCTTCTACTCTTACGAACTTCTCCATGCCTATCGCAACTCGAATCTTTTACTCAAATGCCTAAAATTTCAGAATCTACAAGCATTCTTATCAACCAACTCTTTAACATTCATTTAAATCTTTTCAAGTGCGGTCTCAAATAAGGAAACTAACACATTCTCAATCGGCTTTGGTGAGGAAGTCATTGAAAGCATAATGCATGGGGAGGTTCAAATTTTACGGGCGACTTACTCTCACAAAAACGTAATGCATGGCAATTCGAAAAAGCAAGGAAGGAATAGAACAAAGATGTATCAAAGATTATCTTCCATCCTATCCTAGCTTTCTAATCTCTCGTCTTACGCTTATTGCCTCACAACTCATCCCGTAAATAAAACCCATAGCCCTTTTGGCTAGATATACTCATCGTTCAAAACCTCGCTTCTTTTTATTTTGTTAACGTTCTAGGGAAATTTTTCTTCTTAGTCTGAACCCTTATTCTCGTTTTTCTTCTCTCTTTTTTTTATTTATTTTATTATTAAATGAGGGTTTAGACGACTTTGAATACACGGTCTTTTCCTAGAGTTTCTCGCTTTCTTTTTACACCTTAGACTCTTTCTTCAGCCTTAATCCGATTTCCTCTCACCCTCTTCCTCACTTCACTCACCATTCAATCCGGCTTATCCTAACCATTCTATTTCCCAGTTCCCGAGTCATTTATCTAAGGAAGATAAGCCTTGTCGTTCCTTTCTCTTACAAGATTTTTCATTTTTTCAAAGCGGTTTATGCATCATAACATGTTTATCAAGGGCAATGCTTTTAAAGTTCATGTGTTTAATCATTGTCCCCTATGCAAATGAGTGAAATGCTACAATTTTCTAGACTCAATCCTACTAAAAATGAAGAGTGAAAAATCAAATCCTAAATTCTAAAAATGATTTTCGTTTTTTTTTTTTTTTTTTTTTTTTTTAGATTATGCAAATGTGAAATGTAAAAAAAAACGAAAACAAAACTCAAAACAAATAAAACTCAGATTAGTATCCCCCCCCCGGACTTGATTTACACCGTCTCGGTGTATCACAAGCTCGAGAGATAACAAAAGTACATATAAAAATAAAAACGCAAAAGAAAAAAGAAGAAAAATGTTCAAAAGTTGGATAACTCACTAAGTTTTTGTTCTTGTCTTGTTTTCTCTTCAGGTGGATGTGCTCGGACCTGCCTCGTGGTCCTCGGCGTGATGAGAAGGGTCATCGTCCGTCTCCTCGTCGTCTTCATCGTCCGTGGAAACGTAGTCGGGCGGTTGGAGCTTCTTGTCCTTGCGGAAGAGCTTGGCGAATAGCTTCTTGTGCGCCTCGTTGATCTTCCGTTGCACCTTGTTGATCCGCATTTGCACTTTGTAGGCTAGGTGGACAGTCTTCTCCCTCTTGGTCTTTGGAGTGAAGTCAATCTCGGGAAGTATGTCGTTGGTGTCCCCGTATAGATCGTCGCCCGTCTCATCATCAACTTGATTGTCTTCTTCTTCAGCGGGTTGTTGCTGCTCGTCCTCGTCTTGGACGATGGCATCAAGATACTCGTCCTCTCTCAACCTGAATTCAACGTTTTCCAATCCCAATAGGGTAGTCCGCGCAGTGTTGGAAAGCTTGAAGGTTCGCGTCTTCTTGCTTGCATCGTACAGCTTGTACACGTTGTCACTTCCTCCCTTTAAGAACCAGTTCTTGATGAGGTAGTGGCGGTCGATGTAGTTGCGGTCTCGGTTCGGTGAATAGCGACGTAGGTCGACTCCCGCCTTTTCGAGGAGCGGTGTAAGGAACCCTCCTAACCATATATGCGGCTTCTTCGTCGTCTTAGCCCAAGACCTGAAACTCACAAGTCGCGTCGCTAGGAGACTCCCGTAGTTCACATTATCTCCCAATTCGTCGTCAATGGGATCTCCGTCGCCATCTCTCAACAAACCCTTGATCCCTTGGTAGATGAAACACAGCTCATCTAATTTCACTGCTCCCGTTTCATTCCTCGCGTAGAAAGTGTTTGCTAGCAGCTTGCAAACATATCTGAGCACCGGGTTTCTTACCAAAGTCGTCTTCGCGTTGTGGCTCGAGTAAAAGCCTTCCGCAATACTTTGCCACACTATATTCCCAGCATACAACACCGGGAACTGGACTTGGGTCTTCTTCGCAAACCCGTACGCGTCACACACATCAAAGATGGACAACGCAAATTCGTTGTCATCCACCTTGAACCTAAGTGTCCCGTCTTGCGCCCGTTTCTCCTTAGGATCCTTGTAGTCAACCGTCACGGTTGCCAATAAGTGTCGGACCGGAACCTCAAATGTTGGCGCTTCCATTCTCGTTAAGATGCCCAAGCCGATCGAGTCTAAGAACGCGCCCACGTCTTCAAATAGACCCATAGTCTTCAACAACTCTTGATCCGGGAACCGCGTCGAGTTCATCTTGAACTTCTCAAATCCCTTGAGCGCTTTCTTCTCTGTTTCCGTCCATACGACAACTTGTCATTCACTTGGGTTGCTAGCACTTGTTTCCTTCGTTCTTCGGCTCGTTGATTTTCTTGTTTTAGTTTCCATTTCCTACAAAACACAGTCGGAGATTAAGAACACAGCAACTCACAATCAAGCAAACAATCTATCGCACCAAGAATCGAGATTCGGGTTTACAAAAATTTCTAGAATTCACCAATTTTCACAATTTCACAAATAACTCAAATTGGCCCCATTTGTGAGTTCAAGGTGATTCTAATTTTTTGTAATTATCAATGAGGTCAAAGTGAATCAATCTCAACCAAAAACCCCAAAATTTTGACAAAACCCGTTCCAGGAATTCGTCACTATTCATATCAAGAACACCTAGGGTTCACACCTTGAATTTCACCATTAAAACTCGAAATTGGTCTATGATTCCACCATTCCTAGCCTAATCGATCCTAACCCAACCACAATCATGCAATTTTCGACCATAAATCAAGCAATCTCATGATTTTTCAAAATTGGAACAAACCCTGCTTTTCATGAAAGAGGGTGTAAATGGAGAGCATACCTTGTTGTTGGCGAGGTGGGTTGGTCGAAATTGATAGGCAAGAGGATTGTGTTCGAAAAATGAGTGAAATCGGTGAAGATCCGAGAGAAATCGATTGAAAATCGAAAAAGTTCTCTCTTTTTTTTTTTGTTTTTTTTTTCGCGAAACTGATAAGTGAGAGGGAGAGAGAAAGTCGCGAGACAAGAAGGAGAAAAACAATTACCTGGGTTTGCGATTGGTTAAAACCGATCCTAGAAACCGATCTCTTCAGATCTTGATCGGTTATAACCGATCATGATAACCGATTGTTGGAGACGATTTTTCCTTCGTAACAGATCGCATAGTTGTAACCAATCCGGGAAACCGATCCCTTCAGATCGTGATCGGGTATAACCGATCGGGATAACCGATCCAGCTTGTCTGGTTTTGTGATTTTTCACGTTTTGATTCCGATCGTTCCCCTGCGAATCCCGACATCTTGTAACACTTAAAACACACAAAACAAAGATAAAGTCAAACTTAAATCACACTTATAAACATATTGACAAAGGATAACATGGGATTGCCTCCCAAGTGCGCTTGTTTTAAGTCGTTAAGCTTGACTTTGTTGACGCCTCATGCGTTTTGGGGGTCGGAAAGAGGAAGAGTGGCTCGTTCCTGAATCGTGACATTTGCCAAGTACGGCTTGCAACGCTGACCGTTCACCGAGAAATCTCCCCCGGACTTGTTCCAAAGCACTATCGTTCCGTAGGGGTGGACCTCTTTGATCGTAAACGGTCCCGACCATCTCGATTTCAATTTCCCGGGAAACAACCTCAACCTTGAGTTGAATAGCAGGACTTGGTCCCCGGTTTTGAATTCTCACTTAAGGATTTTTTGTCGTGGAAGGCTTTCGTCCTTTCTTTGTAAATCCTCGAGCTCTCGTAAGCTCCTTGTCGGGCTTCCTCAAGCTCCTCCAATTGTACCAAACGCTTCTCGGAGGCAGCTTTGATGTCGAAGTTGAGTAGTTTGGTTGCCCACAACGCCTTGTATTCCATCTCCATCGGAAGGTGGCAAGATTTCCCGTAAAGCAAGTTGAACGGAGTTGTTCCAATCGGAGTTTTGTAAGCCGTTCGATACGCCCATAGAGCGTCGTCTAGCTTGGTAGACCAATCTTTCTTTGTTTTTCCCACCGTCTTCTCCAGAATTGCTTTGATTTGACGGTTTGATACTTCAACTTGGCCAGATGTTTGGGGATGATAAGGTGTATCTACCTTATGCTTGACGCCATGCCTCTTCAAAAGCCCCTCGAATACTTTGTTGATGAAGTGGCTTCCTCCATCGCTTATGACCACACGCGGAACTCCGAACCTTGGAAATATGATGCTCTTAAACAGCTTCACCATGACCTTAGCATCATTTGTTGGACTTGCTATGGCTTCCACCCATTTCGATACATAGTCAACCGCTACAAGAATGTATTGGTTGCCATACGAGGACGGGAATGGTCTCATGAAATCTATGCCCCATACGTCAAACACTTCCACTTCGAGAATCGGGTTTTGAGGCATCTCATTCCTCTTGCTTATGTTGCCCTTCCTTTGGCATGCATTGCATTTAGATATGAAATCATAAGCATCCTTAAACATCGTAGGCCACCAAAATCCCGCTTGTAGAGCTTTTTGGACCGTCTTGAATGTTGCAAAGTACCCTCCATAATCCAATCCGTGACAACAAAACAGAATCCCAGAGTCTCCTCTTCCGAAATGCACCTTCTATAGAGCCCATCGCTGCAACGCCTATAGAGATAAGGTTCGTCCCAAAAGTAATGTCGGACATCTTTGTAAAACTTCTTCTTTGAATACCCTTGGAGATTTGGTGGTTCTTTTTCGATTGTCAAGAAGTTGACAAAGTCTGCATACCAAGGCAGGCTAACCTCCATGGTGTTTATCGACAAAATTTCTTTCATCATAAATTCCGCCTCGTGCAAAGCTCGGATCAGGTTCACTTGCTCCTCGGGCAATGAGTCATCGATGGGGATTATCTCTTCATTTCTCATCCTTGATAGATGATCCGCTACGCCATTTCAATCCCCTTTTTGTCTTTGATTTCTAGGTCGAACTCTTGTAGAAGAAGAATCCACCTCAGCAATCTCGGTTTTGCGTCTTTCTTTGCTAACAAGTATCTCAACGCAGCATGGTCGGTGTGCACAATGGTTTTTGAACCCACCAGGTAGGATCGGAACTTCTCGAATGAATAGACAATCGCCAAGAGTTCTTTCTCCGTTGTCGCAAATCTCACTTGTGCATCGTCTATAGTCCGACTCGCGTAATAGATCACATGGAGCTTTTTATCTTTCTTTTGTCCCAGTACAGCCCCAACAGCATAATCGCTTGCATCGCACATCACTTAAAATAGCAAACTCCAATCCGGTGGCTGCACAATGGGTTCACTCACCAAGGCGTCTTTCAACTTCACAAAAGCCTCATGGCATTCGTCGTCAAAGATAAAATCGACGTCCTTGCATAAGAGCCTCGTGAGTGGCCTTGCAATTTTTGAGAAGTCCTTTATGAACCTCCTATAGAACCCAGCATGCCCCAAGAAGCTTTTGATTCCCTTGACTGTTGACGGAGGTTCCAAAGTCACCATAACTTCTATCTTTGCCTTGTCGACCTCGATCCCGTTTTCAGAAATGCGATGCCCGAGAACGATTCCGTCTTTCACCATGAAGTGGCATTTTTCCCAATTCAGAACGAGATTCGTGTCCTCGCACCTTTTTAGTACCCTGCACAAATTAGAAAGATAACCACCAAACGAAGAGCCATATACGGAAAAATCATCCATAAAGACTTCCATTATATCATCGGTGTAATCGGAGAAGATAGACATCATACACCTTTGGAAAGTCGCGGGTGCATTACACAACCCAAACGGCATCCTTCGATAAGTAAAGGTACCGTATGGGCAAGTGAAGGTCGTCTTCTCTTGGTCACTCGGGTGTATTGGTATTCGAAAGAAACCCGAGTAACCATCGAGGAAGCAATAATATGAATGGTTTGCTAGTCTTTCAAGCATTTGATCAATGAATGGCAAAGGAAAATGATCTTTCCTAGTCGAAGAATTCAGTTTCCTATAGTCAATGCAAACTCTATGGCCTGTGATGGTTCTAGTTGAGATCAATTGGTCTTTTTCATTCTTTATTACGGTCATTCCCCCTTTCTTTGGAACTACATGAATTGGGGAGATCCAAGTACTATCCGAGATCGGATAAATTACTCCCGCTTCAAGCAGTTTCAAAATTTCCTTTTTGACTACCTCTTTTAGGTTTGGGTTTAACCTTCTTTGGTGTTCAATTAAAGTTTTAGATTCATCCTCTAAATGAATTCTATGCATGCACAGGGACGGAGAAATTCCTTTTATGTCATTCAGAGAATAGCCTATAGCTCTCCTATACTTTTTCAATTCATTCAAAAGCATAGATGTTTCTTCCTCGCTCAATGCATCATTTATTATAACCGGGTATGAGGAGTTCGTCCCAAGAAACGCGTACCTTAGACCGTTGGGCAACGGTTTGAGCTGAAGTTGTGGAGCATCAAGTTCGCTCCAATCATCCTCCACACTAGACTTACCATTGCTAGTGTTTTCTTTCTCCTTGACAGCCACGTTNTTCACAAGGTCGCTCTCCTCGCTGTTTTGTGTGAGGGCTACTTCTAGGGCATCTCCCATGCTCAACTCAGCCAAGTACTCATCAACCATCTCATCCATGGTCTCAATGTAGAAAACACTTCCTTCTATTGTTGGCCTCTTCATCACCTCCATTATGTTGAATTTCATAACGAGATCTCCCAAGTGTAGATCGATCATGCCATTCCTCACGTCAATGATGGCACCCGCGGTTGCTAAGAAAGGTCTTCCCAAGATTATGGGATCTGATGGCTCCTCATCCATTTCTAGCACCACGAAATCAGTAGGGATAATGCAGCTCCCAACTTTCAATGGCAAGTCTTCGAGAATCCCAATTGGAAACCGGATCGTTTTATCCGCCAAAATTAGCGAAATTCTTGTCTTCTTAAAGTTAGTGTATCCAAGTCTCTTAGAAACCGTCAGTGGCATGAGACTCACGCTTGCACCAAGATCGACTAGACATCTCCCAAAGGATAGGGGTCCCAATGAGCACGGTAGCGTGAAGTTGCCTGGATCCTTAAGCTTTTTAGGCAAGTTGTTTTGAATTATCGCACTACACTCATGGTTGATCACCACCATAGCATCTTCAAGTTGCCTTCTCTTTGTCATAACGTCCTTGAGTAGCTTGTTGTATGTTGGGCACTCGAGCATAAGATCAGCAAACGGTATAGTAACTTGAACCGTTTTCATGATCTTCTTGAACTTCTCGAATTGTTTGTCCATGATTTGCCTTTTGAATCTTCCCGGAATTGGAATTTTTGGCTCGTACGGTGGAAGTATGAAATCTACTTTCTTTTTGATGATTCCAGATAATTCCCCCTCATTCCTCTTCGCCTGATCCTTGGAGATTTGATCATTCGAAGCATAGTTTCCGTCATTCTGGGATGGGATCGGTCTTCCTGATCGGTTAGTAACCGATAATGGGTTGTTGATCGGTTTATAACCGATCGGAGTAACCGATATGGACTGGCCGTTTTCTTCTCGTAATCGATCGCATTTTGATGACCGATCGGTCATATCGATCGTGATCGGTTTATAACCGATCGGCGTAACCGATCCAGGGCTCTGTTCCTTCAAATTTTCACCAACTTCTTCAAGTCCGTCTTGAATTGGTTCCTCAACCTCTACCACGACTTGCTCCCTCGTTGGTAGCTCAGTTCCACTCCTTAATGTGATCGCTTGGTAATACTCCTTTGGATTGACTTCGGGTTTCCCGGGCAACACCCCGCTCGGTACCTTCGATGTCGAGGCAACTTGAGCAATCTGGTTGTCCAAGCCCTTAACATGTTTTGACAGGTGCTCAAATTTGGCATTTAGATCCATGTATACACCGTCGACCTTGTTGTTGATATCCACCATCTTCTTGGTAAGTTCGACTTGCCCCTTTGCTTGCCCTTCCAAAATTTGTTGGAGCATACTTTGCACATCGCCTTGTGCCTCCTTGTTCGGTATGTTCCCTTGGTTTGGGAAGTTGCTTGGCCTCGGTTGATAGCTCTGCTGGTAGTTTGAGTTGTAGTTCCTTTGGTTTGGTTGATTGGGTTGATAATTTCCTTGGTTTCCTTGAAATCCGCCTTGGTTAGATTTGAAGCCTCCTTGGTTGAATGTTTTGGGTTGGAATCCTTGCTGGTTCTGAGGAGGGTAGGTCTGGTCTTGGGGGTTCTCCACGTTGTTACTTCTATAAGACAAGTTGGGATGATTCCGATAATTTTGATTGAACCCTCCCCGGTTCCCTTGGTACCCTCCTTGGCTCCCAATGTAATTCACTTCGTCTTGAAGTTCTTCATTCCCCTCTTGTACTACATCTTGGTACCCTCCTTGACTTCCATACTCTCCCACATAGTTAACTGATCTTTGGTTCGCAAGAAGAACCTTGTCCAACTTATCGCTCAAGTCTTTGAACCTTTGATTGTCATACTTTGCATCTCTCACCGTTCGGTCATAGTCACCACCGTAGCCTTGGTCACTTTCCGCCAAATTCTCAACTAGAATTTCCCCATTGATAACATCTTGGCTAGCAAAACTTCTGTTGCTCGCCATGTTCAAGGCCAATTGGTACTTCTCAAGAACCCCGCAGTGTAGGATCCCGAGAAGTGCTTCCTTAGATACTCCGTGGTGAGGACAGGCCCTTGTGTACCCCTTCAGCCTTTCCCATGCCTCATAGAACGACTCGTTGCTTCCTTGCTTGAAGCTAGTGATATCGTTTCTCAATTTCGCCGTCTTTTGTCTCGAGAAAAATTTCGCAAAGAATTGCTTCTTGCACTCCTCCTAAGTCGGTATGGTTGCGGTAACCACACTCTTCTCCCACTGAGCAGCTTTGTCTCCCAAAGAGAATGGGAAGAGAGTCAACTTAACAACATCCTCTGAGACCCCATTTATCTTCACCGTCCCACAAAGACGATCGAATTGATCAATGTGCTCGATCGGGTTTTCCAACGGCATGCCCAAGAACCTCGAGTTTTGCACCATGTTTATGAGGCTAGACTTGATCTCGAAGTTGTTGTTCGCAAACGGTGGTGGCCTTATCCCAGTTAGAACCCCTTGTGTAGTGGGTTCATCGAAGGCACCAATCCTTTGCGGCTGTCTAGGAGGGTGGATTGGCTGCCTCGGGTCTAAGCCCACTCCTTGGACTTCGTCTAGTGGCGGTGGCGGTTGGTTCTCTCCTAGGTGAGGAGGATCATTTCGCTGAGCGTCCATGCCTAAACGCCTCACGTGCTCAGCACGTTCTCTGGTTGCTCTTTGATTATCTCTTTCGTACCTTCGAATATCTAGCACAAGTGGTTGCAAGTTCTCTTGCCCTTGGCTTCTTGTGTGCATACACCTTCAAAAACAGAGCAAACAAAACAGAGTAGTTAGTAACAAAGTAAAGAAAAAGTACTTAGACTTAGATAGAATCCAAATCCTAATGGCTATTGCTATCTCCCCGGCAACGGCGCCAAATTGATTAGTCGTTTTTCCAACACATCAATTACCCTAATGTGTAGACTACCGCAATCATAACGGTTGGTCGTTGAGTACTTAGGGATCGAATCCACAGAGAGAAAGAACAACACAATAAGAATACAAGAAACTAATTAAGCTAAGCTAAACGTTTTTAGGTATTTGTGTAAGAAACTAATTACGATAAAACTAGAAGCAAAATAAGAAACGCATAACGAGAAAATTACAGGATACTTAAAATGATCAAAGCAGTTTTAAAGACGCAAGTTCAAAGAAAATAAGACAATAAACTCGGTTTACTCAAGAAAGAAAGAATATAGACCGTAGGATATGGTATGCGATTTCGAGTATTCGATAATTCTCTCATGAAGTTTCTAGTTACTCAATGAGCTTGTTCTAAGGCAAGGGACACAAACTAATAGCTTAACTCACATCTGTGATACTAAACCCTTTATTAATAACTCGAATTAGCTAATCTTCCGATTGCAATAACCAAATTATCAATAAGCATGAAACGAAAGCTCTTTTTAGCCAATAAATGAACCTTAGTCACGATTTTCACCTTGCTAAGTGTCAAGAACATGTTAGAAGTCTTCTAGACAGCCTACTAAACCTCTTCCAAAGGCAAACTGACCATGATCTAGGGATTGAGTAGCTACTTCAATCCTAGCCTTAAGATCACTTCTAAACATGAGAACTTATGTAATCTTGTCCTAAACATCAAGAGATTATCATTTATCCCTCTAAATCAACCATTACCACAATCCACAAGAAAACTACTCACACATAGTTAAAACACAAAACAAAACCGAACAAAAGTAAGACATAGCAAAATAAAGAAGATTGATGGAAGAAAAGTAAGAAAATCTTCACTAAGATGGAGTGGATCTTGAATCTTTCATACAAATACAAAAGAGGAGAAGGAAGCAGTTCTAGAACAGTGAAAAGAGGTAGAGTGATGATATTTTTCGTCCTCCCCCTTTCTAGAAAGAGAAAAACAAGTGTTGAATATATTACAAAAGGGTTGGACCCCAAAGTCAAGCTTAAAGCCGCCAGACGATCTTGATCGGTTATGGAGATCGGTTATAACCGATCGCCTGTACATTTTTTTCTGCCATCGGCTTTATCGATCGGTTAGTAACCGATCCTCTGTGCATTTGTCGTGGGATCGCTTTCATCGATCGGTTAGTAACCGATCGCGCGTGTAAATTCCGGTCCTCTTGTTCTTCTTTCGTTCTTTGCGGTTCCTCCTCGAACTTCGATCGTCTCCTTTCGTCCACGCTCATCCAAATCAGTCCCGAACACCTGAGAAAGGCTCCAGCAAGCCAAAAAGAAAACAAAAACGACCTAGGACATCCTAAATGCAGTGTAACTCGATTTGGACCTAAATGCAATATATACATAATAGAAACTATACGAAACACAAGGAAAACAGAGGAAAATATGAGACTTGAAGTGGGAAAATACAGTGATATCAGTTTCATACACTTGAATGCTCCTTGTCGATGCACTTATTGGCAGCCAACTACCTCCAAGCTATTTGGCCAAGGATTTATGGTTCAAATTGTTTCTTCACAAACTCTAAAAAATAAAACCACTTTGAAAAAATCCTGAAAGAAAAAAGAAAAACAAGAAACCAGTTTCACAGAAGAGAAGAGCAATGGATTTTGGAAGTAAGCAAATCAACGTGGAACGAGTAGAAGTACCACAACTTCACCCGCATCCTTTGATACCTTTTACTCGCTTCGCTTTTAGTGAGTGTCTGGGGTGCAGCTCAAACTGGGATGATTACGTTCAAGGTGATGTTTACATCAGTATAAAATCTTACATTTACGAAGGGTAACGCTGCAATGAGCTGGGGTGTGATATGTTTGTGTACCATAAAGAGTGCGCCAAGCCCTTACAAGAAATCAACCACTCTTCCCATCCGGACCATCCCCTCAAACTGATCATCCTAGATTCGGAGACATCTTCTTGTAGCTTCTGTGGAAGAAAGTTCAACCGCGGTTATTGCTGTTCAATATGTGATTTCAAGTTGGATTGGGAGTGTGCGAGGAGACCAGAACCACTTGTTTTTCCTGAAATTCTTACAGACACGAGCATCCACTCCAACTCTTCTGTGAAGTCGATCCAAGGGGAATGAGAATCTGCAAAGCGTGTCAGACAAAAGTAAACCTGAGAGTCCCACATTATAGATGTCAACGGTGCGAATTTGTCGTCCATGTGGGTTGTGTAGATTTGTTTCCAGAAGCATACCACACTTCCCACCCCCAACACCCACTCAAGTCACTTAAATGTCAAGTCCCTGATTACGCCGACACGAAGTGCCTTCTCTACGCGACAAAGTTTGATGAACAACATCACCAACTAACGTTTGTAATTTCAGCATATGCAGAGCATGTATGAGAAACCCACCACCGGTTGGTGTTGAAAGCCTGACGACCCACGAACATCAACTTCATCTTCTTCCAAGACTCATCGATTTCACTTGCAATGCTTGTGGGACAAAACGTGACCGTAGCCCTTATTTCTGTATTCAGTGCAATTTCATGATTCATTGGCAGTGTATCGATTTACCCCGCGTCATAAACATCAACCGCCACGATCACCGCATCTCTTACAACCCTCACCTTGGACATGGAGAGTGGGATCAATGCAAAGTTTGTCGTGAAAAAGTGGATGGGTTCTACGGGGCTCAAATGTCCTACTTTTGCTGTTCATTCAAGATGCGCAACGAGAAAAGATGTATGGGACATGGTCGAACTGAAAGGGATGCCCGAAGAAGAGATAATAGCGCCATTCGAGGTTATTGATGATAACACGATGAAACATTTCAGCCATGATCACAACTTACATATCAACAAGGATGGGATGATTCTACCTGAAAGCACACTTTGTGTAGCATGTGTCTTCCAGATTTGTTCAGAACCGTCGTACTACAGTTGCAAGCAATGTGATTTTTTCCTCCACGAAAAATGTGCTAACCTTCCTCGGAAGAAACGACATGTGTGCCACAACCAGCCATTCATACTACACACAGATTCTCACCACAAATTTGCTAAATGTGGGTTTTGTAATCGAGAATTCACCGGTTTCAGGTACAAATCTAGACATTAGTTTTCTATAGATGTACGATGCGCATCAACTTCAGATACACTTGTGCACGAAAGCCATCCACATCCTTTATTCTACTCTAAACATAACCGTAAGCCTTGTGGTCAATGTGGGAACAAGAAAAATGTCTTTAGTTGTGATGAGTGTGACTACATTTTGGACGGCAAGTGTGCTCTTTTACCGAAAAAGGTAATGAAAAAGAGGTTCGATGATCATCCTCTCTTCTTGTTTTATGGTGACATAAATGTGGATGAGAAATATTGGTGTAAGGCATGTGAAACAAAAGTGGATCCAAAAAGAGGGTTCTATGCATGCAATGATTGTGGGGTTGTTTTGCATATTTCATGCGTTGTGGGAGACTTCTCATATATCATGCCACTCCCGTGGTTGTGTGCGAGGTTTGCGGTGGTTGTGTGCGAGGTTTGCGGCGGCTGCAACTCACAAAGTCTCCTTCTCCTCTTTCGGTAAAGAACCGATTCCGACTCAAGCTCGCATACTTATTTCGGTGATAGTTGTATCAATAAAGAGCTGGTTAAGTCACTTGTATCTGTCATTGATCTAGTGCAAGCATGGTGGTTTCGTTCCACCCCCAGATGTACCTCACGGGAACTGGGTGAACAATTTGGTGTTCTTGTGTCTTTAGTTTTCAATTCCGCAAGTGAAACTAATTGGCTAAATCAACCTAAGTGAATGAAGATCATAATCGGAACTAAAATAGCTTCTGGTTTTCAAGAAGATTCTTAACAGTTTCATTCACAATCAAGATTAATAACAAACTTTCTTTCTCTCATCTTCTCCATTTTCTCTCAATCGATCTTGTTCTGTAACATTTTGCTTTGTTAGGAATTCGGTGTGGGTCCGAGACAGTTCGTTTGCTTAAGAGCATTGCTTGTTTGTTGCCACCGGAGATTGCACAGTACGAGAATCCTTTGGAGGTGTAGTCGTTAGTTTTTCAGTTTGAATAGTCAATTAAGTTGAAATAGTCTAAGATGAATAAGTCAGAACATTCCTGGTTTGTAGGGACGGTTCAAGTAGTTGCTGAGTTTTAGGATTCGATCTGTTGTAAGTCTAAAGTCTATTTAAAAGAGACTTAGATACGTTGAAGAATAATAAGAAAAAAATCAGTTTCGAAAGTTGCAGACTTCTCTGAGTTTTTCTCTTAACAGTGGTATCAGAGCAAAAACAAAGAGATAAAAGAAAATGAGTGAAAGTGAGATGAAGCTGAGCATACCAAAGTTCGATGGTGATTACGAACATTGGGCCATGATTATGGAGAACATGCTGCGATCAAAGGAGTGGTGGGAGCTGATCGAGACGGGAATTCCTCAGGCGGAGAGGAATGTAATCTTGACCGGTCCACAAAGAACAGAAATCGCAGAGAAGAAGCTGAAGGATTTAAAGGTAAAGAATTACCTCTTTGCCTCAATTGACAAGACCATTCTCAAGACGATCACCAACAAGGAGACTTCAAAGGACATTTGGGATTCGATGAAGACGAAATACCAAGGAAACAAACGGGTGAGAAGCGCACAGCTTCAAAGGCTTCGGAGAAATTTTGAAGTATTGGAGATGGTGGAAGGTGAGACCATCACTAAGTATTTCTCAAAGGTCATGACAGTGGCAAATGACATGAGAAATCTTGATGAAGACATGCCGGATGGAAAGGTGGCGGAGAAGATATTGAGAACCTTAGTGGAGAGGTTCACGTATGTCGTTTGCGCGATCGAAGAGTCAAACGACATAAAGGAGATGTTTGTCGATGATTTGCAGAGCTCGCTGCTTGTTCATGAGCAGAATCTGAACAAGCGGAATGGTGGTGAAGAACAAGCGCTCAAAATAGAGAGTAACAGACACGGCGGAGGTAGAGGTCGTGGAAACTCTCAAGGAAGAGGGCGTGGTGGAAGAGGAAGGGGTCGTGGAACCTCAACCTTCAACATAGAGACGGTGGAATGCTTCAAATGTCATAAGTTAAGACATTTCAAAAACGAATGTCCTAGCTGAGAAAAGGAAGCGAACTATGTTGAAGAAGAGGAAGCCATTGTTCTTATGGCACATGTCGAAGAGATAAAAAAAGAAGATGAGTATGTGTGGTTCCTAGATTCTGGGTGTAGTAACCACATGTGTGGAACGAGAGATTGGTTCGTCGATTTTGATGCAAGCTTTCGACAAATCGTCAAACTAGGAGACGATAGAAGACTTGTGGTTGAAGGAAAAGGGAACCTGGAGTTGAGCATCAATGGAATCACTCAGATCATAACCTCTGTGTATTTTGTTCCTGGTCTAAAGAACAATTTACTGAGCGTTGGTCAGTTGCAGGAGAAGGGTCTTCGGATAATCATCGATGACGGTTTGTGTCAAGTGTGGCTGAAGAAGCAGAATAGACTAGTGATGCAATCCACTATGTCTAAGAACATAATATTCATCATTCTCGCAACAATGAAGGAAACAAAGAGAAAGGAGGAATCAATTTGTTTACAAATTGAAAAGGAAGAGAAGAACGAATTGTGGCATAGGAGGCTTGGGCACTTAAGCTACAGCGGTATTCAACAGAGAGAACATACCAAAAGGAAGTGCGTGGAAGGCAAATAGAGGTTTGGAGCTGGTTCATAGTGACATTTGTGGACCAATCTCTCCGGTTTCTGAGAGTGGGAAGAGGTACATCTTGAATTTTATAGATGACAACAGCAGAAAATGCTGGACTTATTTTCTAGCAGCAAAATCGGAAGCCCTTCGAGCTTTCAAGGACTTTACTGCTGAAGTTGAAAGAGAATTGGGAAAGCCTTTGATCTGTTTAAGAACAGATAGAGGTGGGGAGTATAATTCCAAGGAGTTTCAAGAGTACTGCAGAGAGAAAGGGATAAAAAGGCAACTGACAGCTGCATATACTCCGCAGCAAAACGGCGTGGCCGAGAGAAAGAATCGAAGTCTTATGAACATGACGAGATGTATGCTTATGGGAATGAGGGTACCGAAGCGTTTATGGGCAGAAGCGGCACAATACGGAGTCTATATTCTGAATAGAACCCCGACTGCAGCACTAGAAGAGGTAACCCCAGGGGAGAAGTGGAGCAAATCGAAACCGTCGGTTGATCACATCAGAGTTTTTGGTTGCCTTGCGTATGCTATGGTGCCGTATGAGAAGAGAACAAAGTTAGATGAGAAAAGCACAGCGTGTGTAATGTTCGGGATCAGTAAGGAATCGAAAGCCTACCGTCTTTATAATCCATAAACAAAGAAGATTATAATCAGCAGAGACGTTAGGTTTGATGAATCGAAAGGGTGGAACTGGGAAAAAGAAGAAGGTGAGGAGAAAATCGAGTGGGAAGCGATGGTAGAAGAAGATGAAGGAGAAATCAATGAGAACAGAGAAGAGAATGATGAAACTGTTGCTGCTCATGAAGAAACTGCAACAAATGCACAAGAAGAAGCAAGAACAGAGGCAGTAGAGACGCCAGCAGTTAATGATGGAAAAAGATCAAGGCAAGCACCAATATGGATGAAAGATTATGTTTGCCAAGGAGTAAAGCTTGTCATTGAAGAAGAAAAGGATGAAGTACTGGCGATGTTCATTGCTGCAGAGGATCCAGAAAGGTATGAGGATGCTGCTCAACATGAAATCTGGCGAAAAGCGATGGAAGCAGAAATCAAATCCATCGAAGAAAACANTGGTAGAAGAAGATGAAGGAGAAATCAATGAGAACAGAGAAGAGAATGATGAAACTATTGCTGCTCATGAAGAAACTGCAACAAATGCACAAGAAGAAGCATAAACAGAGGCAGTAGAGACGCCACCAGTTAATGATGGAAAAAGATCAAGGCAAACACCAATATGGATGAAAGATTATGTTTGCCAAGGAGTAAAGCTTGTCATTGAAGAAGAAAAGGATGAAGTACTGGCGATGTTCATTGCTGTAGAGGATCCAGAAAGGTATGAGGATGCTGCTCAACATGAAATCTGGCGAAAAGCGATGGAAGCAGAAATCAAATCCATCGAAGAAAACAGAACTTGGGAATTAGTTGAGCTACCTGCTGAAGCAAAGGTTATTGGGGTGAAGTGGGTTTACAAAACCAAGTATAATGAGAAGGGAGAGGTGGACAAGTTTAAAGCGAGGCTAGTAGCTAAAGGCTATCACCAAACGCAAGGTATCGATTTTCACGAGGTATTCGCTCCGGTAGCCAAGTGGGATACAATTCGATCCTTGCTAGCAGTTGCGGCTCAAAGAGGATGGACTGTTCTTCAACTCGACGTAAAGAGTGCCTTCCTACACGGAGAACTCAAAGAGGAGGTTTACGTTGAGAAACCACAAGGTTTTGTGGTTGAAGAAGCAGGGGATAAGGTGTATAAGCTAAGGAAAGCTCTATATGGGCTCAAACAAGCTCCACGAGCTTGGTACAGCAGATTGGAGGGGTATTTCATGAGGAAATGGTTTAAGAAGTGTTACTGTGAACACACGCTCTTCGTGAAAAAGGAGGCTGAGAAGATTCTGATAGTGAGCGTTTATGTCGATGATCTAATTTACATGGGAGATTCGAAAGAGATGCTTGAAGAATTCAAAAGTGAGATGATGAAGGAGTTTGCGATGACAGATTTGGGAATGATGAAGTATTTTCTGGGAGTAGAGGTTGTGCAGGACGAGAAAGAAATCTTCATTGGCCAAAAGAAATATGCATAAGATATTTTGGTGAAATTTGGGATGGAAGATTCAAATTCTGTGAAGAATCCGATGGTTCCAGGGCAAAAGCTGACGAAACAAGGAGCAGGAGCAGCCGTAAACCCTACTGTCTTTAAGCAATTGGTTGGGAGCTTAAGGTATCTCACAGCAACCAGATCGGATTTAATGTTTTCTGTAAATCTGGTCAGTCGTTACATGGAAGAACCAACGGAGCAACATATGATGGCGGCAAAGAGAATCCTGAGGTACGTAAAGGGAACCTCTGCCCTCGGAATTCGATATAAAAGGGAGGGGGATTCTAGGCTATGTGGATATGTTGATAGTGATTATGCTGGGGATGCTGATGATAAGAAGAGTACTTCTGGGTATACGTTTCTAATTGGAAAAGCAGCAGTTGCTTGGGCTTCAAAGAAACAGCCTATAGTTACACTATCAACAACCGAAGCTGAGTTCGTGTCTGCAGCTCATGGAGCGTGCCAAGCTGTGTGGGAAAGGAACATTCTGGAAGAAATTGGTGTGTCTCAGGGAGAAGGTACGGTTGTGTTCTGTGACAATAATTCAACAATCAAGCTGTCCAAGAATCCGGTTATGCACGGGAGGAGCAAGCACATCCATGTGCGATTTCATTTTCTGAGGGAACTGGTGAATGAAGGTGTTATCAAGCTCGAATATTGCTCAACGGTGGAACAAATCTCAGACATCATGACGAAGGCTGTTAAACTCGAGGTGTTTGAGAAACTAAGATCGAAGCTGGGTCTTTGCTTGAAGGAGGAGTAAACAGAAAGGAGCTTTCAGTTTAGGGGAAGGTTTGTAGTCGTTAGTTTTTCAGTTTGAATAAGTCAATTAAGTTGAAATAGTCTAAGATGAATAAGTCAGAACATTCCTAGTTTGTAGGGACGGTTCAAGTAGTTGTTGAGTTTTAGGATTCGATCTGTTGTAAGTCTAAAGTCTATTTAAAAGAGACTTAAATACGTTGAAGAATAATAAGAAAAAAATCAGTTTCGAAAGTTGCAGACTTCTCTGAGTTTTTCTCTTAACATGAGGAGGAGGAGGCTGCTTCTCACGGTTCCTTTCTGCCTTCCATTTGCTAGCCGCAAAAGACTCTTCGTATCGCCTCTTGCCATAGATATTGTCGGAATGTTGCTGGTAGTCTCGGTGACGGGAAATTTCAACTTATTGGGCCGAGGTTTATTGGCCCACGAAAATACAGCGAAAACCCTAAATGAGAAGAAGCATATACTCTTGGCATATTCAGCTTCCGTTTGCTCTAACGCCTCCTGTCACCTCCTTTCGTTCTCCTGTAAGGTTAGTCCGTTTCTTCGATTCTCCGATTGTTGATGTTTATTTGTATTCGATTCTCCATAAGAGAGAGAGAGAGAGTATTCCTTTCCTTTTAGCTTCCATTCTCAGTGGGAATTTCTGGGTAATTGAAGATTGATCGATACCTTCAATTTCTGATTGAAATCAATGTATTGTTATGTTTGTCACAGCGTGCGTTCTGGATTTAGTTTTTGTGCTTAATTTTATCACAGAAGAGAAGATCAATGGATTTTGGAAGTAAGCAAATCAGCGTGGAAAGAGTAGAAGTACCACAACTTCACAATCATCCTTTGATACCTTTTACTCGCTTCGCTTGTAGTACGTGTCTGGGGTGCAGCTCAAACTGGGATGATTACGGTGAACTCAAATATAACCTTAATTACATTTACGGAGGGTACCGCTGCAATGAGCTGGGGTGTTTTGAGTTTGTGTTCCATAAAGAGTGCGCCAAGCCCTTACAAGAAATCAACCACTCTTCCCATCCGGACCATCCCCTCAAACTGATCATCCTAGATTCAGAAACATCTTCTTGTAGCTTCTGTGGAAAAGAGTTCGAACTCGGTTATTGCTGTTCAATATGTGATTTCAAGTTGGATTTGGAGTGTGCGAGGAGACCAGAACCACTTGTTCTTCTTGAAAATTCTTACAGACACGAGCATCCACTCCAACTCTTCCATAAACATGATTATTTCAGATTGAAAATCTGCAAGGCATGTTCGAAAGATGTATATCCGTCACTCCCACATTATAGATGTCAACGGTGCGAATTTGTCGTCCATGTGGGTTGTGTAGATTTGTTTCCAGAAGCATACCACACTTCCCACCCCCAACACCCACTCAAGTCACTTAAATGTCAAGTCCCTGATTACGCCAACACGAAGTGCCTTCTCTGCGCGACAAAGTTTGATGAACAACATTACCAACTTCACCACTGTGACGTTTGTAATTTCAGCATATGCAGAGCATGTATGAAAAACCCACCACCGGTTGATGTTGAATGCCAGACGACCCACGAACATCAACTTCATCTTGTTCCAAGACTCATCGATTTCACTTGCAATGCTTGTGGGACGAAAGGTGACCGTAGCCCTTATTTCTGTCTTCAGTGCAATTTCATGATTCATCGGCAGTGTATCGATTTACCCCGCGTCATAAACATCAACCGCCACGATCACCGCATCTCTTACACCCCTCGCCTTGGACATGGAGAGTGGGAATGCAGATTTTGTCGTAAGAAAGTGGATGGGTTCTACGGGGCTTATACTTGCTCCAAATGTCCTACTTTGGCTGTTCATTCAAGATGTGCAACGAGAGATGATGTATGGGATATGGTCGAACTGGAAGGGATGCCCGAAGAAGAGGTAATAGCACCATTCGAGGTGATTGATGATAATACGATAAAACATTTCAGCCATGATCATAACTTACAGATCAGCAAGGATGGGATGATTCTACCTGAAAGCACACTTTGTGTAGCATGTGTCTTCCAGATTTGTTCAGAACCGTTCTACAGTTGCAAGCAATGTGATTTTTTGCTCCACGAAAAATGTGCTAACCTTCCACGGAAGAAACGTCATGTGCGCAACAACCAGCCATTCATACTAAGCACAGATTCTCACCACGAAGTTGATGTGTGTCAGCTTTGTTATCGACAATTCACCGGTTTCAGGTACAAATCTGGACATTATATGTCTATAGATGTACGATGCGCATCAACTTCAGATACACTTGTGCACGAAAGCCATCCAGATCATCCTTTATACTACTACTCTTCAGATAATGATAACCATAGTAAGCGTTGTAGTCGATGTGGGGAGTTGAGTTCTTATTTCTTTAGTTGTGATGAGTGTGACTACATTTTGGACGGCAAGTGTGCTCTTTTACCGAAAAAGGTAATGAAAAAGAGGTACGATGATCATCCTCTCTTCTTGTCATATGGTGACATAAATGTGGATGAGAAATATTGGTGTGAGGCATGTGAAACAAAAGTGGATCCAAAGAGAGGGTTCTATACATGCAGTGACTGTGGGGTTGTTTTGCATATTTCATGCGTTGTGGTAGACTTCTCATATATCATGCCAGGTTCAGTTGGCTTCGCCATTGTCTACGGAGACAATGACGAAGTGGTATCCAATACCTCTATTTGTAGACCACTTTGCTCTATGTGTAACTCTCGATGCAAGCTCCCTTCCATTCTTAAGAATGTGGTATCCAATACCTCCGGAGTTGATATGTACTTCTGTTCTTTAGAATGTCGTTCGAAGTTTAGAGAATGAGAAGGCATATTTTAATCAATAAAAACTTTGTATCATTTGTTCTAATGAATGTTATAATTATGTTTTATTCAATACGTGTGTATACATTGAAGAGTTATACTCCCTCTGTTTCATAAGTTTAGAGGTTTTGTTTTGTTTTAAAATTAGGACTTGACCCGCGCTAATTATAGTACGGGGTAATTTTTTAAAAATAAATTGTTTTGAAATTTAAGAAAATTGATTTTATCTGAATTTTACAATATGACTAACTAATGATTATACAAAAATTGTCAATTTGTAATAATTTGTCTATTTAAGCCGTTTTGCAGTGAACTAAAATATTATTTGGGCTAACCCACAAAAATTTATAATTTTGAAAACATAAATATAATATACACCGTTAAATGACTATGGTTTTTGTGATTAGTTTAGAAATCTTAAAAAATAAAATAGTTTTATTGTGTCTAACTTTTTATAAAATTAGTAAAATATTTTTGAACTTTTGTTTTGATATATATTCAAATAAAATATAATAGATTATAGTGAAAAATATAGTAAGATTTTGAATAGATTTTTTTCTTTGAATATATATGGATTGATTATTATTTTAAAATATATAGTATCAAAAATAANCATATTTCAATTATTCTTTGTTATTTGTAATGGCATTTCATGTAATAACTTACAAAATAAAGTTCATTTTCAAAAATGTCTTTTTAAATAATATGAACAATAATATTCTTTGTATTTTTAGCCAAAACAATTTATATTATGAAATAGATGGAGTATAATATTATCAGTGTCTCGCCGGAATACTGAATATTCCACCGCCAAAACAAGCCAAGATCAATTGAATATTCTAACAAGTGAACAAAATATGAGAATTTTTGTCCTGATTTTTCGATCTTAAGTTAACACTAATGAACCCGAGGGAGGATGAAATGATTTTTTTTTTTTTTGTAGACCACTTTGCACCAATTCTGAATAATTTTCAGCTTAGAAGGAACAAGATATAATTCAATGGTTCCTAATTCAGCTGGAATACCTTAGTTATCAAAAAACAAAAAACAAAAAAAAAAAATTATGTTTTCATCAATACGTGTGTATACATTGAAGAGTTATATAATATTGAAGTGAACTAGTTATGATTTTTTTCTTTTTCAACCAGGCAAAAACTGATGCTCCAAATACACAACAAAATTGATGCTTCCAATATAATTCCACAGACCATTAAAGTTCACTTTGAAGACTATCTAGGAGAAAAAACCAAAAACTTAAATTGGATTAGTTTTAGCATATGATCAATCCGATTTCTGAAACTTAAGATGAACCTAACATAAACAAACAACTAGACTCCACTTTGCACCGATCACAGTCACATTTGAAGCCATAATCCTCAAGCAATCTCTTTTGTCTGCTCGAGTAGTTCATATTCACAGGGAAATAGCTCAAGCAGACTTCTCTTCCTTCAGGAACATCGTGGATCATCCTAATGACGATATCGGTATTGCCATCAGAAGCAGAGTCAACGTAGTCGAATCTACAAGTATTAGGAAGACAATCGTCATTGAAAAACGACGTCTTGGGATAAATCCCACAGGCCCGTACCGATCTTTTCTCGTTCGAAACAGAGAACGGTTCCATCAAACCAAAGCCGTTAACTTAATCCTTACCCAGTAGAGCCTCCGTGAGCTCCCGCGAGATCAGAACCGGAAGAGGTGGACACACGGCGGATAAAAGAGAATGAAGGAAATCAGCTGCGGCGGAATCAGAAGTAGACTCTCCATTACCTTGATTTCAAAGTTCTTGCACTCTCAATGAGAGAATGAAGGAAATCAGCTGCGGCGGATAAAACATGATTTCAAAGTTCTTGCATTCTCAATGAGTCTTTTGCCCGACCAGTTCAATGAATTAATCTCATTTTCTTTTTTATATATTGCAGGAAGAACAAAGATCAGAAAAGAGCTCTGTATTATTCCAGCGCATTCTCGAGTTCACAGTTGCGTTTACAAGTAACAAAATGGATCAAAATGATTGGAGGCGCCGATCCAGAAACCAGGTCTTCCCAGCGAGGATGAAAAGACAAATGCCGCATTGATAAGTGCTGCACGGTCAATGAAAGCTGCCGGGAATGGAGGAAAAAAGAGGAAAGGAAAAGGAAAGAGTAGTGAGAAGGGAAGTGTTAAGTATCTCAAGTATGATCTTGCTGTTACTGCTTCAGCAGCTGATTCAAGGGTTAAATTAAGTGATGACTCGGGCGACGACAGTGATGTTGAAGATTCCAGAGTTTGATTTATGCTGTCTTTTGTTTCTTTTTTTCATGTATGAGAATCTGTTACTTTCCAAGCAAGAAAACTGAAATGGGAGTAGCATGGGCTTAACAAGAACATGTATTTGTATTTCTGAAAAACAAAACAAAACAAAACAAGATTGATTGGCTCAAGCCTGGTCTTCAAATGAGTGTTTCATCTGGGTCCCAAATGGGAACAAAGAGATCCTTCGTAACTATCCGTTGATTCCCTTGTAAATTCACCCTTTTGAATAATAGTTATTCAATAATAACATTGAGAAGTAACTTCGCATCCACGGTGAAGTCATGAATCTCCAAATCCTCTTGTTATAATCATAAAATCTTCTTTAGTAATTGTAAAACCATATAATTGTGCCACATCTTGAGCCCTTGACTTTCATTTTCCTTTAGCTGTAGCCATGTGGGTATTTTGTCTCCATCCAATGATCGCTGGTAACGTATTCAAAGGAATCCTTTCATCGTTGAAAAAGATGTCCCCACAACATCAACTTATTGGCAGCCAACTACCTCCAAGCTAGTTGGCCATAATAAAATAATTTACTATTCTATTGTCTACCACTAGAGTTGCCTTTTTTGTTTGTTTCCCTTTTTTTTATTGTAACGTGGTTGGCACATGGGTTTAATTAAAACATCTTCTTCTTCTTGATTGATAATCGGCCATTTCTAATTCAATATGCTTCTTCAATCGATTATTTTTCTCTGATTGAAATCAAAGCTGTTGGTGAGATTCCAACAAATGGTCAGAGCTAAAACCCTGAAAAAGATAATCACTTTGGAAAATCCTGAGAAAGATAAGAGCTTTGGATTATGGAAGTAAAGAACATCACCATGGAAAAAGTAAAGGTACCATTTCACCCCCATCCTTTGATACCCTTTACTCGCTTTCATTTTGGTGCGTGTGAGGCGTGTCGCCCGCTTCGTGCTGATTACAATTATGGAGGCTATCGTTGCAATGAGTTGGGGTGTGATACTGTTGTGTTCCATAAAGAGTGCGCCATGTCCTTACCAGAAATCAACCACTCTTCCCATCCCGACCATCCTCTCAAACTAATCATCCCAAAGAATTCGAAATCATTTCGTTGTAGTCACTGTACCGGTGGGTTTATGTCTGGATATTGCTGTTCAATATGTGATTTCAAGTTGGATTTGGATTGTGCGAGGATGCCAGCCCTTGTTCATCCTGAAAATTCCTACGTACACGACCATCTAGAAGCATACCACACTTCCCACCCCCAACACCCACTCAAGTTACTTAAATGTGAAGGAGCACCCGATTACGCCGACAAAGGATGCCTTCTTTGCGGAGATAAGTTTGATGATGATCGACGACGACTTTATAACCACTGTGATGTTTGTAACTTTAGCATATGCAGAGGGTGTATGAGAAACCCACCACCGCTTGGTGTTGAAAGCCTGACGACACATGAGCATCAACTTCATCTTGTTCCAAGACGCATTGATTTCACTTGCAATGCTTGTGGGACACTAGGTGACCGAAGCCCTTATTTCTGTCTTCAATGCAATTTCATGATTCATCGGGATTGTATCGATTTACCCCGCGTCATAAACATCAACCGCCACGATCACCGTATCTCCTACACTCGGCGTCTTGGACATGGGAGTTGGAAATGCCGAGTTTGCCGTAAAAAAGTAGATGGCTTCTACGGGGCTTATTCTTGCTCCAAATGTTCTAATTATGTTGTTCATTCAAGATGCGCAACGAGAGATGATGTATGGGATATGGTCGAACTGGAAGGGATCCCCGAAGAGCCCGAGGAAGCTGCGCCGTTCGAGGTGATCGATAATAACACGATAAAGCATTTTAGCCATGATCATAACTTACAGATTAACAAGGATGGGATGATTCTACCTGAAAGCACACTTTGTGTAGCATGTGTCTTCCAGATTTGTTCAGAACCGTTCTACAGTTGCAAGCAATGTGATTTCATCATCCACGAAAAATGTGCTAACCTTCCTCGGAAGAAACGTCATGTGTGCTACAACCTACCTTTCACGCTACACACAGATTCTCCCCACAAAAGTTTTGAGTGTTCTCTTTGTGAGCAACATTTCAGCGGCTTCAGGTACGAATCTTATAATGATAAGGTTCTAGATGTACGATGTGGTTCAATTTCAGAACCATTAGAGCACGGAAGCCATCTAGATCCTTTATACTACACTACAGATGGGTCCAGGAGTTGTAGTAAATGTGGGAAGAGTGCGATCTTAAGTTGTGATGAGTGTGAGTTTAGCTTGGACTACAAGTGCACTATTTTACCGAAAAAGGTAATGAGGCATAGGTATGACGATCATCCTCTCTCCTTGTCTTATGGTGAATGTAATGTGGATGGCAAATATTGGTGCGAAGTATGTGAAACCACAGTGAACCCAAAGGAATGGTTCTATACATGCAATGATTGTGGGGTCATTTTGCATATTTCATGCGTTTTTGGAGACTTGTCATATATTATGCCAGGTGCATGTTGGAGAGGATGGTGGTCTTCTGCAACAAGGTCTTATCAAGTGGTACCCAACACCTCTAATTGTAGACCATTTTGCCATGGGTGTGACTCTCGATGTAAGCTGCCTTCCATTCTTCAGGCTTCTTATGCTGCCAGAGGTGTTGCTGTATATGTTTGTTCTGTTAAGTGTGTCTTGTCTTCTTGGAAAAAAATAATCTTTTAAATGTATCTTTTCTTCGTTGAAAAAAAAACAAAAATGGTATATCTTCTCTTGTGCCACCTTCCGAAATGGTTGGAGGAATGTTTAAATGAATAAATACTTTGTATCATTTTGATACGATTAACTTGTAAAACTCAGATTAATGGAAATAAGAAGGAAACCCTTTATTCCCGATTGATCAAAAGAAGTTACAAGGTCTGAGAGAATTAATATTTGAGTCTCTCACCTCCCCTCACAACTTTGATCCAATTTCTAGATAATGAACTTAGACATACTACTATGCTTAAATACTATCATGAATCTCTTAACACGTCACTCCTCCCCATGTGGTTTGTTGCAACGTCCAATTGATTCCCTCTAACTGTGGTTTATTCCTTAACTCCAGTTGCAATGTCTCTAGTTAAGCCACACTTCCTTAACCAGAGACTAATCCTCTCGTCTGATCACTCCTTAATGTCTTTTTGGGCCTTCTTCCTCCTATTGTAATCATAGATGATGGGTAGATGTTGGGCTTCATAGTTAACACATTTAGAATAAATACTTTGTATCATTTAGAATAAATACTTTGTATCATTTAGAAGATCCTGGGTTTCTTCTACATATCAGATCATTCTTATGTACCAAGTTCTTTAAATGCCAATTGGGCTAAAAATGCGCTAAAAATAATTTGAACCGAAGAGGTGGATTTAGGTTTTGCAATTGGAGACTTGGCTCGTGTTTGGACTGATTCGAACTCTGACTTGGGCTCGTTCTTCCCTCTTGTTAGCGATGATATCTGCAAGAAGATGAATGATGAAGAGTTCAGTGTAAATTACTTGGCTGGTGTTGCTCTTGCGGAGGCGTTTTTCTTGAAAATGATAATGGAATTTAGAGGAATGTCTGTTGGAGGTGATGCAGAGAAACAGTTTGACTAACTTTGGTCAGTTATTAAGTTTAGTATCGCTGCTTGTTTGGTATCTTTAGTCACTGAGGTTCTAAAATATTTCATTTTTTCTGCAGATATCCTAGTGAACATGCTCATAGAGTCGAAACTGCCACTCGATTCTCATCTTCTGGTTAGTTTTCTAAACCGTGCATGTTCTCTTGTGCTTACTTATAATAGTGAGAACTGAGAACCTATGACTGTACAGCATATATATTCTCCTTTTCGAGTGGCCTTACGATTAAACCTCTCTCTATGCTGAAATCTGAAGAATAAATTGTGTTGAGAAAAGTTTTGTATGATGCTGTTGTGTTGGTAGATTACTCTTTCCTGTCCACCAATTCAGCTGCAAACCTAGCAAAAAGTTTGACCATTTCAAGGTTAATTCTTACGCATGAAGCTGTTGAGCTTTGCAGGTACAAAACATGATTTATAAGTTCTTGCACTCTCAATGAGTCTTTTGCCTCAAGGTTATCACCTTTCTCCACAATATCAATCTTCAGAATCGAATCTGCTTCCTCTTTCTTTTAAGCTGCAGAGATTCTCTGAAATCTTTTTGGCAGAGCTATTTACATTTGGGAATGCACTTATGAAGCGTTGTCTTAACATAGCCGATGCTCAAGGAAACTTTCCAGGAAAGATAGCAATAAATGCAAAGGACAATGTTGTAGAGGCCGAGCTGTTTTTTATTGATAAAGGTGAAGAGGTAGAAGATGTTGTATCTGATAATGATTCTGAAGACAGCGAGGAGGATGAAAAAGATTGATGAAACGACGAATGCTGCATTGATAAGTGCTGCACGCTCAATGGAAGCTGCGGAGAATGGAGGAAAGGAGAGGAAGGGAAAAGGAAAGAGTAGCGAGAAGCAGGCCCGGCCCGGACATTTTGGTGGCCCAATACTAATTTTGAGGTTTTTTTTTTTGGCCAAAAATGAAAAAAAAAAGTTGGGGGCCTTAAATAAAAAAAACAAAATTTGGTAGCAAAAAAGAAAAAAAATTGGTGGCCCCATACCAATGTGTATCATTTGGATGGGGTCAGGGCCGGGTCTGGCGAGAAGGCAAGTGTTGAGTATCTCAAGTATGATGTTGTTACCAGTTCAAAAGCTGATTCAAGGGTTAGTTCTGGTGAATTAAGTGATGACAGTGATGTTGATGATTCCACAATTTGATTTATGTTGGGCCTGTTCGTTTGTGTATCTGGGTGCCGCGTTTAGAAATTGCATCTAGACGCAGCATCCAGACACAGTTTGTTTATGTGTTTAGTTTTTGTATATAGAAATTGCATCTGGATGCAGTTATGTTTGTTCGTGTGTTTGCATATTTTATTTAGATGCATCTTAAAATCAAATGACTAAAAAGGACATGTTCTATGTTTATAACAATTTGTTTAATCTAAAGTTTATTTACAACTAAATAATTATCCATTATTTAAGAAATTTTTTTTTTTGATTTAATGAAATAATTATATTTAAGAAAATATTTTTTTTATAAAACTTTAAATAACAATAAATAAATAAACATTTTAATGCAGTAAAAAAACAAAATAAATCTAAAAATATTGTTATACATAAGATTTTTTTNATTACTAACAAACATTTTTAATACATAAAAACAAAGTCTAAAAACATTTTAAAACATAGTAATAAAGTAATAGATGGAAAATGCTAATATGGAAGTCGACGCTATCTCCTCCGTGATAGAATCACTTAAATTCTCCATCGCTCTGTCACCAGTCGGTATGTATAGAATATGCTCATTGTTATCTTCATCATTTTCTACCACTTGATCACCATGATGTTCATATTCTTTCTCCAAATGTCTCATAGAACTTGGTTATCATAGAACTTGGTTATAATAGTCTGTCTTTCGGCATCATTTACCAACTGTTTCCTTACATGTCCTTTCAATCTCTCTTCAATTCGTAGTTGAAGAAACACACGTGTTTGTTCGTCGCTCCATGAAAGATTCTAATGTTCCAAATAACATTTCCAAGATACTTGAATTAACAACATTCAATAGAATATGAATTACAATGGTAGATATTTACATCGGTACCCGAGATTGATGTCATTGTTTTCTCAGTCTTGAATGCAATTCTGTAGAAACAAATAACTGATCTGAGTTTGGAAACAGAAACTCTGGAACGCTGACTCTACAGACAAAAAAAACAGTAAAAGAAGCATACAATCGTTTCAACAATCAAAACTTCTCCCATGAGAACAGCCACAAACACAATCTATATGTACATTTCAAGCGAACAAAGTAACATAAACAATGACCACATCAATAGATAAGCTTTAGTTGAGCCTCAAACTACATAAATCAAATCCCATCTTGAAGAAGAAAAAACGTGAGAAATAGAGCAATTAATCGAAATAGATCAATTTATATATGATTGCTAAAGGGTATACATACATCAGTACATACAAATCATTCACAATGTATTCTCCACTCCCAGGTTTTAGTGAACACAACAACAAAAGAGATTGAGAAAGAGAAGAGAGAAAAAGAATTTTCCTTTTTGTGTTCTATCACAGATCGATGAACTCGAACTCGTCTTCCTTGAGAAACGGAGAAGTTAAAGACTCATGTCTGCATTGGGTCAAACACCAAAAATAGAAAGAAAAAAAAGCTGCATCAACAAGCTAAGAAGCAGAGTGAATAGAAGAAGAAATAATGAAAACACAAGATACAGAAAGGAGAAAAAGAGTTCACCAGTCTGAGAATCGANTAGAAACAAATAACTGATCTGAGTTTGGAAACAGAAACTCTGGAACGCTGACTCTACAGAAAAAAAAAACAGTAAAAGAAGCATACAATCGTTTCAACAATCAAAACTTCCCCCATGAGAACAGCCACAAACACAATCTATATGTACCTTTCAAGCGAACAAAGTAACATAAACAATGACCACATCAATAGATAAGCTTTAGTTGAGCCTCAAACTACATAAATCAAATCCCATCTTGAAGAAGAAAAAACGTGAGAAATAGAGCAATTAATCGAAATAGATCAATTTATATATGATTGCTAAAGGGTATACATACATCAGTACATACAAATCATTCACAATGTATTCTCCACTCCCAGGTTTTAGTGAACACAACAACAAAAGAGATTGAGAAAGAGAAGAGAGAAAAAGAATTTTCCTTTTTGTGTTCTATCACAGATCGATGAACTCGAACTCGTCTTCCTTGAGAAACGGAGAAGTTAAAGACTCATGTCTGCATTGGGTCAAACACCAAAAATAGAAAGAAAAAAAAGCTGCATCAACAAGCTAAGAAGCAGAGTGAATAGAAGAAGAAATAATGAAAACACAAGATACAGAAAGGAGAAAAAGAGTTCACCAGTCTGAGAATCGAAGCTGGAGTTTGTCGAGCTCGAGCTCAGAGAGGAGTTTAAGCAAATGTTTTACCCACGAAAAACCACAACCCAGAAAAAGGTATCTCAAAATCTGTAAAACCATTATCAGATCCGAAGCAGAGAATCAATTTGCGCGCATTAGCGATAGATTGAGCTTTGTTCCCGAAATCCTCACCGAAATCGATGACCCAAGCTGCCTGACCTAGCAACATCGATCGAAGAAGAAGAGCTCGGGTTTGGAGAGAAGAAGATTTAGGAAATTAGGGTTTATGATAGTGTGACGTAATTCTTTGATTTAGCCAGAATTATTTTAGACATTTACAATTTTTGGATGCACTTTCTGCATTTCTTTAAAACACATCTAAAATATATGGATTTTTTAGATGCGTTCTAAAGCATCTAAAAGTCTAAAACGCATCCAACAATTGCATCTAGTTCTTTTGTGCAACCAGCAACTGTATCTAGCTGCAGATATCAGATGCAGTTCGTTTAATGAAATTTAAACACATAAGCTAAATGCAGTTTTTGGATGAACTTGGAAAATGCATCTAAAAAATTCAGATATTTTAGATGGGAGTAGACATTAACAATAACATGTATTTGTGTTTTTGAAAAAGAAAAAAGAAAAAAAAAGATTGGCGTAAACCGGATTGAATGCTCATTTATTGGCAGCCAGCTAAAATCCAACACATGTATGTGAATCAAGAAATTTAAAAAAAAAAAAAAAGAAATTTCAATCTCAATGGGATAAGAATCATTTTTGTGGTCCGAGTTAATTAATAAATGCGAGGGTGGAGAGCTAAAATCCTGAAAAAGATAACCACTTTGAAAAATCCAGAAAGAACAAGAAACTAGTTTCAAACTAGCGCACAAGAGAAAAGCAATGGATTTTGGAAGTAAACAAATCAGCGTGGAAAGAGTAGAAGTACCACAACTTCACCCGCATCCTTTGATACCTTTTACTCGCTTCGCTTTTAGTATGTGTTTGGGGTGCAGGTCACCCTTGCATTATTACGGTAGCCTCGATATCAGCCAGCAACCTTACATTTACGGAGGGTACCGCTGCAATGAGCTGGGGTGTGATGAGGTTGGGTACCATAAAGAGTGCGCCAAGCCCTTACAAGAAATCAACCACTCTTCCCATCCGGACCATCCCCTCAAACTGATCATCCTAGATTCGGAAACTCTTCTTGTAGCTTCTGTGGAAAAAAGTTCAAACTCGGTTATTGCTGTTCAATATGTGATTTCAAGTTGGATGTGGAGTGTGCGAGGAGACGAGAACCACTTGTTCTTCCTGAAAATTCTTACGAACACGAGCATCCACTCCAACTCTTCTGTGAATTCGGTTCAACGGGAAGGATCTGCAAAGCGTGTCAGACATATGTAAACCTGGAAGTCCCACATTATAGATGTCAACGGTGCGAATTTGTCGTCCATGTGGGTTGTGTAGATTTGTTTCCAGAAGCATACCACACTTCCCACCCCCAACACCCACTCAAGTCACTTAAAAATCAAGTCCCTGATTACGCCGACAAGAAGTGCCTTCTTTGCGCGAGAAAGTTTGATGAACGGCATTACCAACTTCACCACTGTGACGTTTGTAATTTCAGCATATGCAAAGCATGTATGAGAAACCCACCACCGGTTGGTGTTGAAAGCCTGACGACCCACGAACATAAACTTCATCTTGTTCCAAGACTCATCGATTTCACTTGCAATGCTTGTGGGACGAAAGGTGACCGTAGCCCTTATTTCTGTCTTCAGTGCAATTTCATGATTCATCGGCAGTGTATCGATTTACCCCGCGTCATAAACATCAACCGCCACGATCACCGCATCTCTTACACCCCTCGCCTTGGACATGGAGAGCACGGGAAATGCGAAGTTTGTCGTGAAAAAGTGGATGGGTTCTACGGGGCTTATACTTGCTCCGAATGTCCTACTTTTGCTGTTCATTCAATATGCGCAACGAGATATGATGTATGGGATATGGTCGAACTGGAAGGGATGCCCGAAGAAGAGATAATAGCGCCATTCGAGGTGATTGATGATAACACGATAAAACATTTTAGCCATGGTCATAACTTACAGATCAACAAGGATGGGATGATTCTACCTGAAAGCACACTTTGTGTAGCATGTGTCTTCCAGATTTGTTCAGAACCATTCTTCAGTTGCAAGCAATGTGATTTTTTCCTCCACAAAAAATGTGCTAACCTTCCACGGAAGAAACGTCATGTGCGCAACAACCTGCCATTCATACTAAGCACAGATTCTCTCCACAAGGTTGCTAGATGTGAGCTTTGTGATCGAGAATTCACCGGTTTCAGGTACAATTCTGGACCTTATATGACTATAGATGTACGATGCGCATCAACTTCAGATACACTTGTGCACGAAAGCCATCCAGATCATCCTTTATACTACTACTATTCAAATTGTGATAAGCGTTGTAGTCGATGTGGGTCTAAAGGGAGTAGGATTGTCTTTAGTTGTGATGAGTGTGACTACATTTTGGACGGCGGGTGTGCTCTTTTACCGAAAAAGGTAATGAAAAAGAGGTACGATGATCATCCTCTCTTCTTGTATTATGGTGACATAAATGTGGATGAGAAATATTGGTGTGAGGCATGTGAAACAAAAGTGGATCCAAAAAGAGGGTTCTATGCATGCAATGATTGTGGGGTTGTTTTGCATATTTTCTGCGTTGTGGGAGACTTCTCATATATCATGCCAGGTTCATGCCATGTTTTGAAAAACGTTACATTTATCGAGCCAAGTTCATGGCATGGTTTGGAAAACGTAAGAAGCTCCAATGAAGAAGTGGTATCCAACACCTCTATTTGTAGACCATTTTGCTGTGTGTGTAACTCTCGATGCAAGCTCCCTTCCATTCTTAAGCGTGCCAAGGCCGGAGTTGATGTATACTTTTGTTCTGTAATACTATGTCGTTTGACGTTTAGAGAATGACAAGGCATATTTTAATTTATAAAAACTTTGTATTATAGTTCTAATGAATGTTACAATTATGTTTTCATCAATACGTGTGTATACATTAAAGATTTATATAATATTATCAAACTGTGTCTCGCCGGGATACTGAATATTCACGGCCAAAACAAGCCAAGATCAATTGAATATTCTAACAAGTGAACAAAAATATGATAATTTTTGTCCTGATTTTTCGATCTTAAGTTAACACTAATGAACCCGAGGGAAGATGAAACTATTATGCTTTTCAGCTTAGAAGTGAACAAGTTATGATTTTTTTTTTCAACCAGGCAAAAACTGAAGCTCCAAATACACAACAAAAATGATGCTCCAATATAATTCCACAGACCATTAAAGTTCACTTTGAAGACTATCTAGGAGAAAAAACAAAAACTTATATTGGATTAGTTTTAGCATATGATTAATCCGATTTCTGAAACTTAAGGAACCCAACATTTGCTCGTGGTCAAGACAAATCTCCTGTTATTTGCTTCTGTCTGCTTCAACCATCTTGAGTCTCATTGATTTACACCAACTTCATCCTCCTTAAGGCTTCCACAAACATTACATTCAAGAACCCGTGAAGAAGCATCAAGAGTCTTTGGCGGAAGCGGAGCCAGAGTGCCAAAACAATTCTCCTTCTCACACATATATCTCGCAAAGAAGTATGCGTGAGGGAAACTAGATTCTTCTTCTTCTTCACCCTCTGAATCTTCCATTTCTTCTTGTTCACCTTCATCCTCCATCTCTTCCATAACCTCGTTCTCATCTTCTTCCTCGCCTTCGGACCAACTAGACTCCACTTTGCACCGATCACAGTCACATTTGAAGCCATAATCCTCAAGCAATCTCTTTTGTCTGCTCGAGTAGTTCATGTTCACAGGGAAATAGCTCAAACAGACTTCTCTTCCTTCAGGAACATCGTGGATCATCCTAATGACGATATCGGTATTGCCATCGGAAGCAGAGTCAACGTAATCGAATCTACAAGCATTGGGAAGACAATCGTGATTGAAAAACGACGTCTTGGGATAAATCCCATAGGCCCGTACCGATCTTTTCTCGTTCGAAACAGAGAACGGTTCCATCAAACCAAAGCCGTTAACTTTATCCTTACCCAGTAGAGCCGCCGTGAGATCCCGCGAGATCGGAACCGGAAGAGGTGGACACACGGCGGATAAAAGAGAATGAAGGAAATCAGATGCGGCCGAATCAGAAGTAGACTCTCCATTACCTTGGAGCGAGAGCAATATCTGGAAATCAGAAGGAGAACCGGCGGCGAGATCGTAAGCAGAGAGGAGGAAACGAGCTTGGACTTGTCGTTCAGAAGGTTGATCGGCGAATGCGGCGGAATATGACTGGTGAATCCGGCGGAGAGATTCGCAGAGCCAAGGAGTGTGAGAGGCGGAGCAATAAGGGCTACAAAAGGAGACGAGGGAGCAAGATTGACATTTCCGCGCTGATTGAGATAACAGGCGGAAACAATGGTCGCAGTAAGGAGAAGCAGAGGAGAGAAAAGGAAAAGCAGAGTAGAGGAGTAGAGGAGACTCTCTGAGAATAACTTGTCCGGCACGAAGAGACTGTGCCGCCACCAAACTCCTTCCTCTTCCACCGAGTTCTGCAACTCTCAGAAGCGTTTCCGCCTTAGCTCCGCCGTCGTTCATCATTACCACCAGCCGTCGATTAGGGTTTTAACACAATTTATATGGGCGAAATTGTGAAAGGATGAAACGGTGCCGTTTGGTCGCATTTCGGGATACGGGAGACATGCTAATGGGCCTTATATAAGCTTGTCGAATTTTTAGGCCCACGTAGTAAACGAATGATTGTGAAACACATTTTGTATAAAGTAAATTTACAAACAGTTATGGCTACCAAAATATGTTTCTATAAAATAATTATTCATTTATTATAGATCGATCTTTTAGTTTGTTTGACCTGAAAATTGGCAAAAACGACATAATAAATTGAAATGGTGATTTGTGTTTATTATGAAAAAGAAGAGAATTAGTAAGTCCAATAATGTTTACCGATCAGAGAACTTGAATGTAATAGACTAATAGTATATGTGAAAAAGAGAGACAGAGACGCAACAAAAACGGCGCCGTTTGAAGTTCGGCGCAAATCAAAAACCACAAAAAAAAAAAAAAAGCTCGTCGGCGTCGGTGGGAATGATTTAACCGCTGGCCATAAACGCAACGCGGCTTTCTTATAACACACAGACATCGAGACAGAGAAAAAGGAGTGGTCCACTCTCTACATCGAAGAAGAAGAAGACAAAGACGAGCAAAAAGAGCCGTTGAAGCGTACAATCTAAAAGGCAATAGCCCATAAGAAACCAAAAAGAGTATTCCTTTTCTCTTTCAATTTCAATATAAGAGAGAGAGACAGAGTGAGCGAAAGACGCAGTTTTGGGGTTTCACGGGACATGGCGGGTTTAATCGACGACGTCTCACTCGACATTGAAGAGATCTACAATGGTGGGAAGGTTTGTTTTTTTACACATTGAGCTACGAAATTTACTTTCTTTATTTGTTTTCTCAACCCATTTCTCTCTCTCTCTCTAATCTTCCTTCCTTTTGCTCTGGTTCTCTACTTTTACGGCAATTAGAATCGTCGCATTTCGTTTTCTCTCTTATGGCTTTGTAGTTTTCCTAATTAGCTTCCAATCTCAGTGGGAATTTCTGGGTAATTGAAGATTCATCTTTAAGTATCTATAGCTTCAATTTCTGATTGAAATCAATGTATTATTTACCTGGTTGTCAAAGCGTTCTGGATTTAGTTTTTATGCTTAATTTTATTACAAGTTGGATTGAAATCAAAGTGGGTTTTCACTAAAAAGTTGTTTCAGTTTGTCTTATGATTATCTATTGAATTTTTCATCAGAAATCCATCAATTTGGGTGTTTGTTTTATTCGATTTTCCTTTTCTTCTGCATAAAAGGTCAAAGAGATTCCCTTCAAAAATGGTATCTTTTTTTCTGCTCCATGATTGATATATGATGTCTGACTTTTTTTTAGGTACAAGTTATCTCTTCTACTGATTTTCTCAGTCTTGCACATGGGAGAATCTCTTGGGGACCTTTTTGTTTTTGTGGTCTGGAACAAAGTTGGAATGTTCCTTTCTTAGCTGTATCTGCTTAAAAGAAAATAGAATTGAAGATTATTGTGGTTTCTAAACGTTAAGCTGATGTTGGATGAGACTAATGGTGTGCATATGATAATCAAGCTTGTGGCATTGTTTATTTTTCTGTTAATTTGGATAAACTGATTCGTTTCTTCCTTGTTTTGATTATTTGCAGGAACATCATGTCAAAACTTGCCATGGTTTAGTTTCAGTTGTAGTCTATGGAGATCAAGAGAAACCAGCATTGATCACCTACCCAGATGTAGCACTAAATTGTAAGAGTTGGGGGATAGGCATTATTAGTGCATGATTTGTTTTCACTCAATAATCTGATTCTAGATTCTTGTTTTTTTTGTTTTGGCTAGATTTGTCGTGTTTCCAAGGATTGTTTCTCTGCCCTGAAGCAGTGTCCTTACTCCTCCATAACTTCTGCATCTACCATATTAGTCCCCCAGGACATGAGGTTTGCAAAATTGATTGTCTTGAAACAATTCCATTCTATGTATCTACTTTGCTGCTTGCTCACGTTGTGTCGGTTCCATCGTTTCTACAAAGAGTTTTTGTAGTTCGGAGCTGCTCCAGTTTGTTCCAATGATCCGTCGCCTTCTGTTGAAGACCTCGCCGACCAGATTCTTGAAGTATTGAACTTCTTTAGGTAATACTTGAATCATGTTTCAACTAACTCCCATTCTAAATTTGGCAATCGCACTATAGTCCTGAAAGTATGTACATATATGTCTCTTGCAGCCTCGAGGCGGTAATGTGCATGGGGATCACAGCTGGTGCCTACATCCTTTCCTTATTTGCTGTATGTACTCATTGAGGCTCCTTGAGGATTTATTTGTAGCTACATCTCTTAGAACATCATACAATATTTCATTACTTGTCAATGATTGTTTTATGGTTGCAGATTAAACATAAAGATCGAGTTTTGGGTCTGATTCTTATATCGCCTCTATGCAAAGCACCCTCATGGTCTGAATGGTTTTATTACAAGGTTAGTTTATATGACTCTACAAAAGGGTAAGTCACACACCTTTCATTCGCATCCAGACGAATAACACGATGTTTATACTAATTCTGCAGGTAGTGTCAAACTTGTTGTACTATTATGGCATGTCTGGATTGTTAAAAGATCGTTTCCTTCAGAGGTACTTCAGTAAGGTAATCTTACTTGTGATTCCTTGGGGAAACCCGCATATACTCAATAGACATTGATTTTTGATAATTGTTTTTAAACACGACAGGAAGCTCGTGGTAGCTCTGAAGTTCCAGAGCGGGATGTAGTACATGAATGCAGAAGAGTCAGTGCTTAAATTAGTAGTAGTTTTTAGATGATTACGGTTTTTCTTCACATTAACTTTGTTGTAACACACTTGTGTATCATATGATATGTTTATTCAGCTGCTGGGTGAAAGACATGGTATTAGCCTTAGGCGGTTTCTGGAAGCAATTAACAGGAGACATGACATAACTGATGGGTTGAGGAGTTTGAAATGCCGTACACTCATATTTGTTGGCGACCAATCTCCTTTCCACTCTGAGACTCTTCACATGGTGGCTGCATTGGACAGAAAATACAGCGCCTTGGTTGAGGTATGCGGTTTAGTGTAAACTAAAACTCGGTAAATCTTTAGAAAAGCTCTTTAGCTTCTCTCAAGGTTAAAGTTTCAGGCTTGTAGATTCTTGGGACATGCTTTGATGTTTCTTTGTTTGAATTGCAGGTGCAAGCTTGTGGATCAATGGTGACAGAAGAGCAACCACATGCGATGTTGATACCAATGGAATTCTTCTTCATGGGGTTTGGGCTGTATAGGCCTGGTCGGGTTAGCGATAGTCCCCGGAGTCCACTAAGTCCATCGTGTATTTCGCCGGAGCTTCTTTCTCCAGAGAGTCTTGGTTTGAAGTTAAAGCCAATAAAAACTCGGGTTCCCACGAAATGTTAAGAGAAGCATTGATTCAATTTTTTCTTTATTTCATATTTTGTGTATCAAATCAAAATATTCTTTAATTAAATTGTATTTGTTGTACTCTAGTCGATTAACTCAAAAACTCTGTAGTTTTATGGGTTGGTATCATTACAATACGTTGAAAATTGTTTCTACTTTTGTTTCAGAACATATAAGAAGAAAGAAAGCAAACTAAGAAATAACACCTTTCCTACCTTTTTACCCAAAAAAGAATCCCAAAACACTTTTAAAAAATGAAGCCAGGTTACAAGTCTCTGTAGTTATCTTCGTGTAGAGATTTTATACAGTTTCCTCTCCAGTTTTCTTCTCATCTCTCGAAACATCTATACATCCGGAACACAATCGACGGTTCCCATTCATTGCCTTTGCCAAGCTTGAGATCAAATGTGGCTTGATATTGCCGTGTGTTGAACCGAAACATCATCAAGAGTCGTGAAGAGAACCTTGGATCATTAGAGATATGCGCTTTGCACTCTCTGAATGATACAAGTCTCCTTTGAAACCAATCTATAGAGATGAAGATCATCAAAGTTGAGTCTGAGCCAAAGTTGAAAGAAAGATAAGAGACACACATAAATGATTTGGATTTACCTCGGTTGAGCTGTCGGGAGAGAACCACCGTAAGAGCACTCCTAAATGTACAACGGCTGGTATCAACTTGAATAGCAATGGTGTTGTTACCTGTAACATATTTTACTTGAATAGTTACTAAACAATATTGATTTTTTTTTTTTTTTATTTGTGTGAAATCTACTGCTATCCTTTAGAACGCAAAGTTCCGTGTCAAATATTCGTTCAAAAACTAAATGAATATGGACCCAATGCGCAAAAGACATGGACCATACCAAGCTTAAAGCAGTTGTTCCCAGAAGCAGGAGGTACAGTTTGCTCTGCAAATAAACACAAACGCCTTCATTGTTACAGCTCCACCAAAAGCAAATTATGACAAGCTATTATGGTACCACACAGTCTGGAAGATAGATGCTTAGTTGGATCTAAATAATCAAAGAGGTATTTTGATTGCTTACCTCAATTAGGTGAAGATTAGATGCTCGGCTTAGCAGAACAAAAGCAAATTCCCCAATTTGTGCAAGGGACATTCCAACCTATAGGCAAGAAAACTGTGAGGCCTCTCTCTCTCTCTAAGGGAAGGTTTGGAATAGTGTCAAAACATTAAAGTGGTCACTTCTTACAAGTACTGCAGTTTTGTTATTGTATCCAAAGACTTTAACAACGATTGCGACTACCACAGTCTTTATCACTATCACCAGTAACACGGCTGCTAGCAGAATGTCAACATGGTTCCACAAGAAGTGCATATGTATCAACATGCCGATACTAGCAAGGAACAGCGCTGCAAAAAAGTTGCGGATGGGTTCCACCTGCAAAGGAACAGGGAACGAAGTCACAAATAATATATAAGCAGGAAAGACATTTCTGAGATAAAGAGCGTCCAAAGAAAATGGAAAGAGACCCTGAAGCTCGAAAGGGTCAAACTTGACTTCTTACTTGTTCAAGAGTATGCTGGGCGAGATCAGTTGTTGAGATCATCACTCCTGCCGCGAAGGAACCCAACTCAAGACTTAGACCGAGCTTATCACTACACTGAAGAAGCCAAAACAGTACTGAGTTTATGAACTGAAAAGTTTGAGATTCACACATGTGCAAACAGCCAATAGGCAAGAAGAACAAAGGGATCAGACTAACCCAAGCGACAAGCAAGCAAAATGCTACAGCCGCCAACTGGTAGAGCTCGTTAGTCTATCAAAGATTGACGAGCGCTTAAGTTGATAAACATTTTAAAGACCAAAACGGAAGCAGGTAAAAAATGTGTATATACCTGAGAAGAAAGGCTTGTCATAAGTTTTAGAAACCAAGGTACCCAGGTACGGGACAATACAAACAAAGCAGCCAAAAATGCAATCAAAATAGCCAACCTGGAAAGAAATCACCACAGGTCAAAAGAAATAAAGTGTCAAGAACTTGGATTCATTAGACCACAGTATAACAAGTGAGAAAAGGAAGCAGGATATTGACGATATTTTCACAGAACTTCCTGAAAAATAGAATACATACGATTTAGCCATGGACAACACTCCTTGAAGGACACCAGATGTGCCACCAAGAACCGGAAGGAAAGCAAAAAGCAAACCCACAGCACAATCCTAGAGATTCATGAAACCATAAATTAAAAATCTAATGAAAGCAACTGTTGCATACAACATATTAACTGATGAAACGCAGTCGTATACAAAAGAGTAAGCAGGAACAAAAGCCTGTAAAATCACATTAGATGTGCTATTGTTTGGAGAGTGACTAAGTAGATACCTGAAGGATAAGAGTTCCAACGGTTATCTGGCCATGTAGTGCACTTATGCTATTTCTTTCCATTAAAAATTTCAAAACCTGGTACAAGAATCACGGCGAGGTAAACATAACCGGTACAATAAAGATAAGATAAAATACAGTGAGAGTGAGCACAAAGAATATATTCTAACAGTGCAGGACAAGGTCAAAATATTATACATGCAAAGACGTTCAATATCATATAAGTTATGCAAAAATACAAAAGTGAAATTAGACTATACCACCGCTGTTGATGACATCGAAAGAAATGCACCTACGAATATTCCTTCGGTTAGTTTACCGCCACATAACTGCAATGAAGAAACAGCTAAGTCAACCGAATGCATTCTATGTTCATGATATATACCCAAAATGCCTAATAACTCATTCTTAACTCGATTGCTACTACTATTTAGAAACTAGAACATACCGAGGCTGTTATCCCACTCAAGCACATGAACAAAAATATCTGAAGGAGACCTCCTGGAATAGCTACCGCACGAACTACACGAAGCTGCAAACCAGAAAGTGCAATAACTGTCTCAAAAGTTTCAATCGGTTGGAACAAAGAAACCAGACAATTAATAAGAGGGTGGAAACATGCAAACCTTTGCTGCAGAAAATTCTAATCCTAAAGCAAAAAGGAGAAAGATAACACCAAACTGAGCTACTGTTTCAACCTGTGCTACACAAAAATAATATATAAATCAAGTCCTTGTCAACCATTTATATAACCAGGCCATCTCTTAGTCATGAAAACTTAGTAGAAACATCATATGAAGACAAAAAAGGAGGAAATTTGAGAACTAAAGCTGATGTAAGCTACCTGCACCATTTCACTAACAAAGCTTAACCCACCCGGCCCAATGAGAGATCCAGCCAATAGATACCCAGTAATGACCTGCCATATAAGTAGTGAAGAAATTAAATAGCGTTGTCACAGTTCGATCATCCACGTGCCAACAAATTTGTTTCGATACTTTCAGAAAGCTGAATACTCAAATGCTAATGGATAAAATTGAAAGTCACAAGCTCTGCAAAGCAAGTGTGTGCTCACCGGTTGACCAGCACAAGCAAAGGCAATTCCACCACAAGTAGCAGAAACGATGACGACGACCAAATCTGATATCAGCCTACAAATGTTTAAAGAGAGATGTCGCCAACAAAAAAGCGTAAGGTAAATTATTACAAAATATAAACGAACAAAGAACTTCCCTTACGAATGATATACTTACCTTAAATCTAGCTGCAGTACAGGGTACTTGGATTTTGGATTGGACATGATAAAAATGTTGTCCTGAATTGGAATTGCAGCAATTCACATTACCAGAATGTTTTTAAAAACGGTTGCATAATAGATGTATATTCTTCATTTCTTCAGCAATATACAGCACAAATGGTTTAAGAGTATGTAAACTTTTACCTTCCTATCTATCAGTCTCGGAGTATCTTCTACACCATTCTCGTTATCCAAATTAAAGAATGATCTAGAATAAAAGGCACTGATTATGTTATAGTTTGCATTAGCCTGTTAAAACAAAAGTAGATAACAGCCACTACTTGCACGTATTGACTCCAAACAGGGTTTAAAGTAAGCATCAGGAAGACTCACTTCTCCTCTTTGGTCTTGGTCTCATTTTTCTTGGGCTTAACTCGAGCAACAGTCTCCAGAACGGCCTAATGAGCATAACAAATGGCTTAATTAAAAGAAAGAAACAAAACAAGACAACATTGTGTAAAAGCAATATGGCCACAAGCGAACTGGCGAAAACAAAGATCAAGAATTGCAACTACCAACCTGCTGATCAGCAACACTGTTATTGAAGCTTCCTGGATCAGGAACTGCAAAAGCAAAACAACACAAGCATTTCACAAACCGCATATTCAAAGAGTAAATGACTTCTTTTTTCATGTCTACACGCAATTCATTAAATGCTAAAAGCCATTAAACATGAGAAATCTATAAACCTAGATAGACAAAAATTCTCCAATAGATATATACAAATGTGAGCACAGAGACCACTTAGCTAATCAATGATAAATCCCTAGAGAGGAACAATTATCACAAGCAAGTTGAAAATGCAATTGAAATCCGGGAGAAAACTGAAATCTAGTGAGACAAAAAACAAGCTGATCTCTCTGAAGGCAAAAACCCTAGCTCCACCAAATGCAAAAATGAAAAGAAAAAAAAAATGTAGAACATTGAAGATCTAGTAGAGGAACCTTCATTCTGGTCATTCTCCGGGAACTCCTTCTCAAGTGCCCGATCGATCATATCAGCGAAACTGTCCTCCTTAGGTTTCGTCGCATTGGACTCAGCGGCGGTGCCATTGATCTCCCGTGTGAGAACTGAGTCAGTCCCGATATCGGACTCGGCGGAAAAAACAAGAGAGAAACTACATATCAGAAGAAACGCGAGAAACCTCATCGTTTTCACAGAGACTAATTCTTCGCCGGTATTAAACCGCCGCATCTCAGTGATGGTGGCGCGGCGGAGCGATAGAGAGAGAAGAGAGAGAGAGTGAGATCGATTTTCCTCGTGTGTGCTTCTTCTTCTTCTCTCTCTCTTTCCGGTGGTTGGAAAACGAGAAAGCAGAAAGATTGAGGAGAAATTATTTTTTTTGATGTTTGTTAATTAGTGATTAATAATCAATAATAACTTTATTAATTCCTTTTTTTTATTTCCTCTGTTTGCTTAAGGGCCAAATGTTAGCGTTACAAGTCCTTCGATTCTGGAAACAAAAGTGTGTGGGACGTTGTTAAGTGGTAACCGAATCCTTATCACACGCGCTTTCCATTGGCGCGTGGTTTTTCTTAGTATTACTAATATTAATAAAGTAATATTTGCTGAATTTGCACATTATATAAAAAGATTACGCTTGGAGATTTGAATTTATCTTCTTATGTTTGATTGAAATGTTTGGTCTTTTTTGGCTTGTTTAGTTTTGGAGTATTTTTACCGAATTCCCTTATCTTTTTAATTTAAATTTAGGACAAAAAATCGATACTATTGTCTCATTAGTACCTAATACCTTAATATTGTCTCTTTAATATTTTTTTTTGTCATCTATCTTTATTATATTAAATCAAAGTACAACAAGAATATATAAAATAAAAACAATACAATAAAATAAAACAAAAAAATTAAAATTTGACACTTCTTTTCTCCCGGAAATATTACTCGCAAATAGATTATCCATCATTCCCTTCCTCAATTTCGCATTTAATTTGTTGCGATCTTCAACTGTGGCTATTATCCATTGTTTCCCATGTTGTATTACATTGACTCATTCCCAAATATGAGCTAAAGATGTTCGTCGAAATATAACACAATATAGTGATTCTTTCGATCGAAATAAGATATGAGACTGTCAATCTTCAACGACTGTACGAATGTCGCAATACAACAAGAGTGCATCTTCTGCTCCCGACCATTTTACTTTCCATGGTGGTTTCCATGGTAGTAAACCCTTATTCAGCAGAGTAAGATCACCGGTAAAAAACGAACTAGGAACAACATAAATATATAATTTTTCGGGATCCAATAATTGTAAAACCGTAAAAACACCGGATTGAAAACTTGATATTAATTCAACGATTAGAAACGATACAACAAGAAATAAATTAAGAAAGAAACAATAGAGACAGAGATATTCCATAAAAAGACAGAGACACGGAGGCGAGATATGATATCTTTCCTTAATTCAATAAATCCCCCGCAGTGAGACGGAATTGTAAGATTTTTGAATCCCAATATACAACTGTGGCGAGACCGTTTCACAATCACTTGAAAGCGGAATTTACGAACTATGTACTACGATATACTCTCGACCAAAAACTTACGATTTAAGACAGAAAATACGAGGGAGAAGAGATTGTTCTTGTTGAACAAGTATTTTGTGTTCAACTGAAGGAGACGAAGGCCGTATATATAGCCGAGGAGAAGCGACCTTGTGACGCAAGCAATGAAGCATGTTGACATATGCACTCGGAGGCGCAATGGAGAATGTTGACATCCGACACTAATGACGTAAGTGATGATGTCACATTTACGGTATGAAAAACGTAATTCATTCGTATGTTACTGTGATCATCTGCCACCATTGAACCGTTATGTAGAGCTTAAAGTCTTGGGAATCTTGGTTAAACGTTCAAAAATTGAACTAAAACCGTTATATAAATTTGTCCCAAAAACAACTTTTTATTGGGCCGCTGGCCCATTCCACGAGCCCACGAGCCCGGCTAGGCTAGGCGGCGGAAACGCGCGTGGGACTCCCCATCCTCTCTCTAACACACCATGGGTGTTAGCCTTTTGAACAAAGACAATACAATGTCTATATATATACTAGTGAATTTTCCACATTGTTTCCAATGTGGGACAAATGCACATGCACTTCATTTAGCCTACATAGGTTATTTCTCTTCACTCACATCTATTTTAATAAGCCCATTTGACTTGATTAAAATTGTTCCAACAATAATCGTCCACTACAAGAAAACACAGTTTTAGCAACGATTTTTTGCAACGATTTGAGTTCGTCGCAAATTACCATCGATTTACCAACGAATTTACAACGATTTCGAGATACGTAGCTAAATCGTCGCAAATTACCCACGAATATAAATCGTCGCTAAATCGTTGCAAATTAGCGACGATTTTATAATTCGTTGGTAATTTGCGACGATTTAGCTACGATTCTCGAGATCGTTGTAAATTCGTTAGTAATTGATATATCATGGTTTTTACCCCTTTTAAGCCATGATATAGGTCCGTTTTATAGAGTCTTTATACTATTTTGTAGTGTTTTAGAGTCTTTTACAGGTTTTAGCACGTTTGGAGCATAATTGAAGATATTGGAGCTTTTTGGAGCATTTTGGAGCAAAACAGAAGTTCGTGTAGCTGAGTACCTGATTTGAAGCCCTTGTATCGACCGACACCACCTGGTGTCGATCGATACTAACATCATGAAGCAAGGAAGCACGTCACTGCCGGAGTATCGATCGATACCACTCAGGTATCGGTCGATACCGTCGTCCATGGGGAAGGAAACGCGACTTTTATGAAGGGTTGAAGAATTGCAAAATTGCCCAGAAGACTTTATTATTTACAATTTAACCCAAAACGTGTTTTAGCACTATAATTAGGTTTTTGAGCCACTTTTGTTGGCTACGCTTGATTACGTTCTGATTAAGCTTGATTTTACTTCTGTTCTACTTTGGTTTTTGGAGAGACAACTCTGAACTCCTATTTTCTTATTTGATTTCTTTGATGATCTATTCAATCATGTTTATTGTTTCAATCTCCATGTCTGAGTAGATCCCTTGTTAGGTTCAGGGTTCTCATAAGGGTTTTCTCTGAATGTTAGGTTAATTGATTGATTAGGATTCACCATCTGAATTAGTTCTTCGCCTTAGGTTGTTCCCATAGCTAATTCTAGGTTGACGAATCTAGAACTTAGATCTTAGGATAATTGGTTAGGCACGAGAGTGCGATTAATTACCTGACAGAACCTAGGTGAGCAAAATAACTATTCGCAAAGAGATTTGGTTTAGTTGTTTTGTGAACA
>PKMM01024176.1:98618-259327 GCA_002933915.1 Eutrema heterophyllum
GAGTTTAAGTAAACGAAAACGCGTTTAATAAACAGTGATTGCATAATAAAAAACCCGATCCGACTTGAAAAAACCCGACCCGTGTAGCAGATGATGACATGTCGGGGTATGGGCAAGTCGGATTGGGTTTTTTTATTATGGGCAATAACGGGTCGGGTTTTTTCAAACACAAAACCTGAGAACCAAACATCCCCAGAATAACGTTAGAAATTCGAATCAACTGCAAAAAACGGGTCGGGTTTTTTCAAGTCAGATCGGGTTTTTTATTATGGAAAATCACTGTTTGTTAAACGCGTTTTCGTTTACTTAAACTCCATTTTTTTTTATTAAAAAACAGGTCGGATTTTTTCAAATCGGATCGGGTTTTTTATTATGGGCAATCACTGTTTATTTAACGTGTTTTCGTTTACTTAAACTCCGTTTTTTTTTTCAAAAACGGGTCGGGTTTTTTCAAGTTAGATCAGGTTTTTTTTTTCTTTTTCAAAACGGGTCGGGATTTTTCAAAAATGGGTCTGGTTTTATGATTTTGATTAGAGAGGTGGAATTAAGCAGAGTAAAATAGTTTAGGTGGTTTAGAGTTGAAAATTATAAGTTTGGGAGGTTTAACGAAGAAGTAAATAGTTTGGGGGAAAATAATTATGGTTGTATGAGTAGGGGGGTTTTAGGCCGTCACCCCGAATCTTATTGATTTCAAACTTGACACAATATAAAAAAATGTGTTAGTTTTTTATTTAGAAGTAGAGATATAAGAGTGTTTCAGTGTCCAATATCATCGACCAAGTTTGAAATATGTGCTTGGGACAATTATGTTTTTTGACACATTTGTTGAGCTCTATTGCAGGAATTTGTTTTTCATTTTATTGACGATACTGTTAGTAAATGGTGGGAACGGATTATTTTCTACCCAAACAAACTATAATTTTTCTATATGGTTACACTAGTATTTGACAAGATTTGTGTGTGTGTGTTATAATCAGAGCCGTATCTAGAGATTTTAAGGCCGTGTGACAATTAAAAATTATAGTTTAACATATAAATTCCTTAGCTAAATATAATACACACAAATATATGTTATATATTATGTGGGCTTTTGATACTGAGAGAAAAATTAACAAGCATATATACATAAAAACCTCATAAAATAAATTAAAATAATTATGAATATGATTTCTTAAAATTTATATAAAATCTTATGACGTAAGTGAATGTTTCTTTTTTAAACAAATAGGCACGACCTGGTTATAATAGCCTCCAGTCTACAACAAGGCGTTTATCTACACTATAAATCGCCAATTTGATGTATATTAATTAAATTAACGTTGACTCAAGGAATGATATCCACGTTATCTTTCTATAACTTTGCTACATAAGTAGAAGATGTCCACACACAATTTGTATATAGATATGGTTGTCTAATTTCATATTTGCAAAGATAGGAAAAGACGAGAGTTTCTAAAAAATGACTTCCCAACGGTTGGAAACACCCATAGAGAACCCAACTCTTGAGCTCAAACTTGTATCAGCCAGTGACGTAAGCCATCTCGATGCCACGGCCAAGATGGACGTATACGCCGTTGTTTCAATATACGGCGACAATAGTCAAAAGAAACAAGCGGCCAAAACACCCATTGACTACGACGGTGGTTCCAATCCGACGTGGAATCACACCGTCAAGTTCTCCATCAACGAGAGAGAAGCCAATGAAGGCTTATTGAATATTAAAGTCAAGTTATATAGCTATTGGCTCGAAGGAGACAATGACATTTATTTAGGAGAAGTCAACGTCTCAGTTCAGGAGTTTCTTACCTTAAATCNAGTCGATTTATCAACATAAAACCAATAGTATTTTCTTTACTTTAGACTACTCAATCACATATAGATGTCGACATATTACCTTCCTCTCCAAGGTCGTGAAGCATCCTTTCCAAGGTCGACATATTGCCTGCATATATTGCGTTTAACTTGTGACTATATAAGGAAAGTCTCTCCTTCTCATTTTATATAGTTCAATACAAATGAAAAATCCAACAATCTCTTTTATTCTTCTTCTCTTCTTTAATCGTAAGTATCTCAAGAGTATATCGTGATTATAGTTTATAGATTTTGTTTCGGTTGTTCGGGTGGTGCGAAACAATCTCATTGTGGTTGTATTATAAGATTCATCATCGTTTTATATTGTCATACACTAAAGGCGATTTCTTAAATTAAGAAAAAGTTCAAATATGAACTCCTTGTTTTCTTTGTTTTATAAAACGTTTTTCGATCTCCTTTATCTGTTTTCCGTTTAATATCATTTCATTTCTTATGGATTATCGAGTTTAATATCACAATTTTCATATCCGGTTTTACTCGGTACTACAGGTCACTCCATTTGATTTGGGAGTGGTTATACTCATCTGTTGTATATGTGGGGTCTAGTTAGAATAGGCTCCATTTGGTGATTCATGCATTACTTTTTCGTAGCCTAAGATAAACTCTGATCTTTTGTTACATCGAATTATTTCTCGAGATCCGATGAAGAAGAAGAAGTCGGCGGCAAAAGGAGTTCGAAGCTCGTTCTAAGTTTCTGGAGCTTAGAGGAAAAATCGAAAAACATATAAACTCACGGTTCTCTCGGCTCTCGGGAAAACACACAAATCAACGCAAATACCCAAAGTCGACGGTGTCACGTGGTTAGTTCCCGTTGGTTGATACCTTCGGAAGAATCTCATCTTTCTACTATATAAAGCGGTTACGGCGTCAGTGAGACGCGCTAAAATGCCCGTTTGTAACACAAACACACTTTCAAAACCCATAAAGGCATCTCGTGTCTCCACGTGTCCATTAATGTGGTCCGACCAGTCTAACCAGTTCACATTATTACATCACCTGAAAGTGGAGAAATCATAAAAACAAACTTTTTTTAACCAGTTAACTTCGGAAAAAAAATTACTAAAATGGTGGTGGCCTAGTGATAATACAAGAGGTTGGTTCTCTAATTATACTCCGCGTTCAAACTTACTTCAAAACAGAAGATTATTCTTTAAATTAGATTATGAGTCAAATACCCAAAACTCTCACGGTTCACTAAAAAAAACTTGGGAAAAAAATCAACATTTACATGTTAAATTGATAAAATAAAACAAAAAAATTCAACAAAGAGACACTAAATTTTGGAGCTTATAATTGGATCCAAGAAATGTGGGATTGAAGTACAAGGTTTGAGGAAATCAGATTTGAATGGATTTCAAGAAATAAAAACACGGTAGCGGATATACTATCAAAATCAGAGATTTCGGAGAATTTTTCATATGTTTATTATCCACTTGTACCTCAGGTAATAACTAACGCTTTACATGCTGATTACATTTGTTCATCTTAAAATTCCCACTGTTTAAAATTTAAATCAGCACAAAACCGGATTGACTGAACCGGACCGAACCACGTTTTCTGTAAATAGCATTAACAGGTTTCACACTTGCCATCATCTCTAACCACCGCCGACCTCATAAGAGAGTAAACAGAGAGAGAGAGAGAGAGAGAGTCCTCTGACTTTCATAATTTCATTTTCTTTCTACATATATAAAGAAAAGCTCAATTCTTTAGAGTGTGAGAGAGAGAATTAATGGCGTTAGCGAATAACTTAACGGCGATACTGAACTTACTAGCGTTACTATGTTCGATACCGATAACGGCGTCAGGGATATGGCTTGCCTCAAAACCCGACAACGAGTGTGTCAATCTCCTCCGTTGGCCCGTCGTTGTTCTCGGCGTTCTCATCCTCGTCGTCTCTGCCTGCGGCTTCATCGGCGCCTACCAGTAAGTTTATACAGAGACATACTGAGACTTTGCTTCGTTGATCCGTTTTAATCAAGAGTTTTTTTTAACCTTAGAGGCTTCAATTTGATTTTCAGTTCTTCAGAATTTATATACTTTCTTCTCTTTTTCTCTAAAGAAGTTTTTTCACTGCAATCTAAGAAAATTCTGTGAAATCCCAATTATAAATTAATTCAAACTCAGATAGATTTGTCACAAAGATCTCAACTTTGAGCTCAAATTATAACTCTTAATCATTCTCAGGTACAAAGAAAGACATTAATGTTGACTGTACATAGTAAGAATCAAAGACCAATTGTGTGAGGAAAAATATTGAAACTTTGAAAACCCCAGAAAACAGAGAGAATTAATTCAAAACACCAACTTCCGATTTACAAATTAATTCAAACTCAGAAAGATTTGTCATCACAAAGATCTCAACTTTCAGGTACAAGGAGACTCTACTGGCGGTTTACTTGTGCTGTATGGCGATACTGATCGGACTTTTGCTGGTGGTTCTGATATTCGCTTTCGTCGTGACCCGACCCGACGGGTCTAATCCGGTTCCGGGTCGAGGTTACAAAGAGTACAGGCTCGAAGGGTTCTCGAATTGGCTGAGAGAGAACGTTGTTGATTCCAAGAATTGGGGGAAGATAAGGGCTTGTTTGGCTGATACCAACGTTTGTCCTAAACTCACTCAACAATTCATCACCGCTGATCAGTTCTTCTCTTCCTCTTCCATCACTCCTCTCCAGGCATGTTCTCTTTCTCTCTCTTCTTTCATTCCTTTTTTTCTGAACCCGAAGCTTTCGAGTTTGTTACATTTGGCCCGAAACTTTCGAGTTTGTTCCATTTGCCCCCCACCCCACATTTTTCATTTTTCATTTTTCATTTTTCATTTTTCATTTTTCATTTTTCATTTTTCATTTTTCATACCGGTTTTGGTTTAGTTAATCACGACCGGTTCTAGGCATGTGTAACGCATTTGCATAGGTTCTCGACAAACTTACAAAAATGTTTGTTTACTTTAGGGACCAAAGTTAAATTATTCAAAGTGCGTTAAGCAACACTAATTAACAACTTAATGTGCAAAATCAAAATGTAAATGGTAAATATGTCCACTAGTCAATCAAAACCGTAATATCACTCTCGACATGATTATTGATAGGTAATTTGTAAACTAAACATTGGTTATTTGGATTATTAGATTTCTGAGTCAAAAGGCCACATCTAAAGTTAGTTATTTGTAGTTGCTTTTGTTTTCGAAAATTTATTTATAGGTAGTTTCGCAAGATGCCAACGAATCATCTTGTTAACTAAAGATTTTTTTACAACATCTTATTAATAAAGATTAGATGCTTAATGAAGATAAGATGCGATGTTAAAGAGAATATCTAGTCTAGATTATGTGAGACCTACGGTTTGTTCTTATAAATGAGAAAAAGAGAAAGGTTCATTGTTCAAAAAGTAAAATATGGGGCTTATATCATAAAGTTATAAAAATTTCACTTTAGCTTTTGTGAACTCCAAAAGAGCATTGTTCTAATTCTCTACATTCCTTTTATGTCATAGTAGCTTTTCACGTTTTAAGTTATTTCTCTTTCGATTTCCTTGTCTTTTAGAAAACTAAAAAAAGTTCCAATGTAAAATTGAACAAATTAATCCAAGTAAAATGGTTTCTGAACATTTCAAACCTGTATTTTTTAGTGTCGGAGAAAAAACCCCATTAAATTTCTCAACATATGGCAATTAGTTTTGTTCAACAAAAAAAACATATCGCAATTAGTGCCATTTCTATGATAAATTACTCAAATTCTAGGCATATGTAATCACACTTATTGAAAACTTAATATTGAAGTTATTATATATAAAAAGCATATTTATTCCTAGGAAACTGGTGTAGAAGTTGCTGGAAACCAACAATCCAAAAGATTATAGGAAGATAACCAGAATTCAAAATAATACACTATCATAAGGACCCACCCATGCACCCACAATATGCTTATGTTATTTGTCCTTTGTCATTATCTCACATAATTCAATGATCCCATTCTCTTTAGATAGTTTTTTTTTTTTAATTTCAACTCAAACTTCAAACTTTGACAAAATTTTGAACTTTTTTTATTCAAAATTAAAAATAAAGGCACTCTTAAATTTCATTTTAGGCTGGAAACGTGGAGAGATTAAGGGCATAGCTTAAGAGCTTTAGTTCAAAACATGTATTGACCAAAGGAAGTGGTTAGTTTACTATAAATCTTTGGTTTTTGGTTATATTTGAATTAGATACTTAGTACTATTCTGTTCAAATCAAGAATTAGTTATGTGGGTAAGAAGATCATTTATTCTAATCTTTATATGAATCAATATTTCTGATTATTCCTATCAAATAATTTGTTTTTGACCAATCCTATCAAATAAAAATTTAATTTGTTTTTGACCAATCCTATCAAATAAAAATTTTCTCAAATAAATTTTAACGTAAATATGTGTTCTATAATATGGAAACTTTATTTAAACATTTTTTCTCAAAAAAATATTTATTTAAATCATTTAAATAATTTAATACCCTGAATTTCTAGCAAGTTGGCATCTGAGTCCACTGTAACAAGATTGGAACCACTAATAATTAAATAAGCCTAGATGATGAGGTTTTGACTGATTGTATATCGATAGTAATTAGACATTATTAAATATTGAACCAATGATTAAATTCAATAATTACAATCACAAGTCTTTGTCCCCATCGTGAGTTTTTGTGCTCTTCCGGGTTGGGCTAGACATAATCTCATGTGGCTTTTTTTTTGTGCTTTTCGTGATTTTGATTTCAAAATCCTGAATAATAGTAAATAATTATATCTCTCCCATGTTCTTTTATTGGGATAAATAATAGTAAATAAAGAACTATACAATTTCTCTTCATCCCCGAGACCAAACCAAAATTTAGTCAGAAGATTATTCTGTGATAAGCTATTGTATAAGGCCTCATTGTTTCTGTTTGTATTTGCTTTTAATCAGTGTATTCATATTCATATTTTTGAGTAAACTTTTTCTCGTATAAACCTAAATGCACACACAAAAATTGCGTTTAAAATAGCCGAAGCCTTAAATTTCAGAATACAAACCCTAATATCTCCAAATCCTTACACGATAATAATCTGGAGTATTTACAACAAGATCGTCAAGCTTACATAACAGAACAAATATTGGAAAATATCTTAAAATTCCAAACTATTCAAAAGTTTATCATATTTTCATTTGTTGAGCTTTTGATCGTATATATATATGACATTTTCATTCTTTGTGTTGTACAGTCCGGCTGCTGCAAACCACCTTCTGCGTGTGGCTACAACTTCGTGAACCCGACACTGTGGCTAAACCCAACCAACATGGCTGCAGACGCAGACTGTTACCTGTGGAGCAACGACCAAAGCCAGCTTTGTTACAATTGCAACTCATGCAAAGCTGGTCTTTTGGGAAACCTTAGAAAAGATTGGCGTAAAGCAAATCTCATACTTATCATCACTGTCGTTGTTCTCATTTGGGTCTATGTTATTGCGTGTTGTGCGTTTAGGAATGCTCAGACTGAGGATCTCTTCCGCAAATACAAACAGGGTTGGGTCTAAAGTGCACCTGTGTATAGATTTGTGTTGTAGTTGTGGAGATTGGAGTATTCGGAAATAGCTTGTGATATTAGTACTTTGTGTTTCGAAAGGGCTTTTTCTTTTTGCATGGATTTTGTTTTTATGTTTATGTTAGGTTGCTTGTGAAGAAAGAAAAGATAATTGAACCAATTTATACTTTCAAGTGAATTTCATTTTTTTGGGGATAGGAGTGTCATTTAAAATAAATAAACCTTTGAAATTTTTATTGATTGTACTCATTTGTCACTTGTACAAAATCTAGAGGATTTAACCATGAACATCTACTATCTTGTGTTTCTCATTCATATTGCTTGTTTTCATCCTGCAAATGTCAACATATACTCTATAAACACATCACAAGATGATTAATACATGAGTATGATTCTTGTAAACAATAAGTTTATACTTGCATCTACTAGTTTGACTATATGCAAAACACGTTTAATAGAAACATTAAAATACTATATTTTATCTTTCAAACAAACACATAGACGCACGCAAACACAAACAAAATTCTTACTGTAACGATTGCGATGGAGGATTAGGTGGTCGGGGGCATGTATCTAGAAGAGATTGGTAGAGACGTTTTGTTTCAGAGAGATCCTTGTCGTGGCTCTTGAACAAGCACAAAAAAAGACATTCGCAGAGACAATTTTTTCTTACCAAAGGATTCTTTTTATGGCACTTGGGCAAGCAATTAAAAAAACACATGCTTCCTTCTGCTTCGCGTCCCATGGTAGCCATCACCACCACTACCATCATCATCACCACACTCCACTTCTTCATCTCTATCTCTCTAATTAAACGTTTCCTTGTGTTTGTTTATAAAAGATTTTGACTATGTTCACTCAAAAGTTGTACTTTTATATACATAAGAAAAAATTAATAACCAAATCTTGATTTGTTGTATGCTTAGGCGTTACGTGACACTACTTTTCTAAGGTTTAAGCCACTTGTGCATTGTCTATACTTTTAATTATGATATAGACTTAGTTACTTCTTGAAATATTAAAAAAGGTATAGTCTTTTCTTTGTTTTACTTAAATTGGAGAATCCATTTAATAAGAAAAAGCAACAAAAGAGTTTCAAATCTGAGATTTTTTTCTTTCTTTTTTTCTTAAAAAATATATTATACAGAAGAAAAACAATGTCGTTAAGACTGAAAAATGTTCCTAACTAAATCAGTGATTGTTTCTGAAAGAGTTCAGAGTTTCAAACCAAGAAGTCTTTAACCGTTGGTTAAAACATAACTATCAACGAAGACTTTTCTTTTGTTTGGGCTCTCTCAGTCTCATCTTATAATCGAAGTGTATGACTTTCCAACGATAAGAACAAAACATAAGTTAAAGGCACAAAGCTCTTTTCGTCCGTCTATCTGTGTGTTCCGGTAAACAACAGAATTGTTGACGGAGATGCAAATAGAAGCACCGAAGTGGGCGTTGAGCTGGCATTGTTGGGTCAAATAGATTCGGATACAGGTCGGGTTCAATCTCGAATATCCGTCTCGGTTTCAATCTTATAGATCCTCAGTTTTTGGTAATTTATCTAAGACATTGGAACCTCTGACTAAGGAAGAGGCTTCTCCATTACCAATGGGTTCCTTCAAAGACGACGACACTTGATAATAATTACATAAGAAAAATTGTAAAAATTCTCTCAGACTAACCAAAGTTGCAAAATAACCCTTCATCTACGAAAATTGTTGTTTCAACAAGAAGGACAAACATATTAAACTTTGTTTTCGACCTTTTTATAAAAAAGCAACATAAAATTCGAGACTTGTGGCAACCGCCTTCTGCTGCTATACGGATCATGACTAGCATAGAAGAGAGAAAAGAAAGAGTTGTTAAACTTTATGTTTTATATCATAACTTTTTTGATTAATATCTAGCAAGATGAATTTGTTGCTGAGCTTAAGATTTCTATCCAAAAATTCTTTTGAAAAAATTCAGACAGAGATGAAAAGGTTGCTAAGCAAGAAAGAAAAAAATCTCAAACAAAGATAACAAAGTTGTTGAGCTCAAGATTTATATGCAGAACTTTGCAACTAGGCCGCATAACTTGAAGGCAAAAGTTTTAAAAGGCATTTAATGTAAAGAAATTTTTTTGAATAAATTTTATATTACATACAAAAACAAAAATGTCGTTGTATAAGACAACTATAGAGTCTTTGGGTTGGCATGTAACTTCGGTTAACTCTTTAATTGTATTCGGAATTTTCTTCTTCTTCTGGTTATGATTATACAACGGCGTTGAAATAAATACATTTGGGACAGCCCAAAAACGCACAATCCTTTTTCTAATATTTCGTTCTCTAGTTTCTCTCTTTTCCTATGCGTTTCTTCTTCTTGTTGCTCGAGTTCACAAATTTTGATTGACCTAGGCTTTCGTTTTCCACAATCATCCGACAATCTGGTATGTTTGCTTCGCCGCCTTGATGAATTAAATGCTGATTTTGATTAGCCGTTTCGTTTCCTAGTCTTTCTTTTTGCTCAAGTTCTTTTGGTTAACCATGTACAATTAACTAATATAATAGTTTTTTGTTATCGTTCTAATTATTAATTGTTTGTAATATGTCTATGTTTCGGGTTACTCCAAACTTAGGATAGCGTGAATTAGATGACGTGAAATTTATATTAAGAAGGAAACCCACAAATATATTGTTAGGCTATCTATTTGGATGTCTTATGTTTTGGATGATATATATATGTTTAGGAGCCTATTGGATCATGTAGAAGTTAATATTGTATTCGTTTAATGTTGACAATATAATGGCATTAGCTTGTAAATCTTAATAAATATACTTATTGTTTTACTATTTTTTTTTTGCTAGTAACATTTAAGGTAAGTAAATCGCTTGTGCATATAATTTTCCAACATTTGATATCAATTAAGTTTGTAACTTTTTTGCAACACTATTAGGTGGAAATTATGTAGAAACTACTTTTCAGCAAAAGATATGGATGACTTTATTAAGTGTTAGTTGTTTTTTCAGTTAAGATATGTGGCAAAAATGGAAACTTAAAAGATTTTTGATTTGAAATTTTTTTACATTCAGTTTGTTTTTAAAGAAAATATGTGCGGTTTCTAGGGTATAATCACAAACTCTAGAAACCGCACATATTTCTACTGGGCTGTTCCTAATGAAACATGAAAACTCAATAGTAAATTCACTCTCAAATGTGTTTCATAAGCACATTTCTAATAGTTTGAAGGAACAAATATCTGAAATATCCAAAAGCCTTAGAGTGGATTACTAAATTAGCAGAAGAAAGATAGAAGGTCCTAGACCAGAAATATCTAAAAGATCAACACACAAAAAGATCAACAGATAATCCCATCACCTGAAATCCCAAATTCACTCCTCTATCTCCTCGGTAGCCGGGTGATGAAGCCGAACCAAGTAGGACCGCTGGTTTTTGCCTCCAATTTATCAACCCTGGATTCCATGATGGAATTCTTTTCCTCACATTTACGCTCCAAAGCAGTGAGCCTAGATACGAGGATGGCGTTGGCTTTTTTCAACAACCGATTTTAAGCTTCTATGTCTTCAAATTTTTCGGCGTTGGATTTTTTCAACAACTGGTTCTCATCTTCCATGTGTTCAAATTTTCTCCTGAAGTTAACAGCTAACGTTTGTATCTCAGCAGCTCTGTTGGCTGCCTCTCCTTGGACGGGAAGAACTTCAAAAGCTTGAGCAGTAGCATAGAAGCCGTATCTAATAGCCGTTGTGGATATGGTTTGGGCCATCGATGAGGCCGCAAGCCTTGGTTTGAAAGACTTCACCACGGAGTAGCCACACTTTTGGTTCTGAAGAAGCGCTTGCATCACCTTTGCCTTGGTACCTTGTTTGAATTGAACAATTCCCACGAGGGTTTTAGAGAAAACCATGTTGCTGTTGAAATGGTGGATACATCTGAAGAGGCTTTCTGAGAGTATAACAACTAGGTGTTTGCTAGTTGCCTCGGTTGGTGAATCATAGATAGTGGAGGGATTTGGCCCATAATCTTTGGCTTTTTTAACCCTAATCCTCTGCAATCAAGCAAAAGAGATAAGCTTTGAGGCAATAAACTGATCTTTCTCCGCTAGGTTGTGAAGCGTTTGGAACATCGTCTCAGAACCGCTAACAATAAGATGTTTTCTAAATGATTCAAGTGGAGCATCAAATATGCTTGCTCTGTTAGGCTTCCAATTGGAAGAGTCTAGAAGCTTAGGAATTGGTAACTTGGTTATTCCGAACAAAATTAGTGCAAACTTAAAAAAGCTATGCTCATGAATCGGATGTTGCTCAACCATATGTGTGAGTACACGCACATGAGATGTTACAACAAGAAAAGAGCCTCCCTCTCTATAGCCAAGACCATTGCAACCTTCTCTGTGGATGCTCTCTTTGGACTCTTTGCACTAGGAACTGATTTTATACCTGCTATGAAAGACAAGAAAGACAATGACCAAAAGATGGAAGATCTCACGCAGAGTTTCGACCGCAAGCTTGGAGAATTACATGAGTCTATATAAGACATATTGGAGAGCTGAAAAAATAATTTGCCCGCAACCTTGGAGAATTACAAGAGTCTTTTAATTTAAAGACAAATTCGAAGAGCAGCAAAAAAGGCTCCTTCTTCTAGAAGAACAAGCCGCTGTAAAAAAAAGCAGTTGGTTCGGTTGGTGGTGGAAGTAGAGAAAGGTGAGTTTCTTTGTGCTTTTGTAAAAAGAAACAACGATTATATCTTATGTAACATGATTTCTCCTTATCTCTTGTTTTAGGTATCGGAAAAGTTCTTCAACAAGACAACAACTGAGTCATTGGCCTGGATTTCTGTTTTATATAACTTCATTGTCTATGTTATATGTTACAATTTTAATCTGTCAGTCATCTCTAGTAGTTAAGATTATCTGTTACAAATTGCTAAAGAAGATAATTTCAGATATTGGTTAAGATATTCGAGGAGATAACTGTATTATTTACACCAATAAAAACTATTGAAAGGAAAAACATAATATCTAAATCTCCAGCCTATCTTCAATAAACAATAATTTTCAACGGTTTTCTAAATTCCTTTCACATTAAAAAGAAAAGTGATGAAGAAGTGTTTAAGAACTTGGGAGACAAAGGAAAATTCATTTGATTCTGGTAGTTAAGGGCCCAAATATGTTTTTGGGGGCAAATTCATTTGAAATTTTTGAGTTGATTTATCACCATAAAACCAAGAGTATCTTCTTTACTTTAGACTTCCCAATCTTCTAATGTTTCACAACTATCCTCAACCAGCCGCCTTCGAGAGAAAAAAGAGAATTTTCCAGTTAACAGCTATGGCGGTTTCCATAGCATCGGAGCTGTATTTTTCAATTTTTTTTTGGTGGGTTTGTTAGTTGACAAATCAAAGTTCTTTTCAATTTTTATTGGCCAAAATTTTGTGATCTGGATCTTCTGTTATTTTGGTTTTCGTTTTAATAAGTGTCGAATCTGGTGTATTCATTTGGATGGAGATTTTGGTTAGGATTTCTTTCTTTCATAGAAGATCTATAGTTTGTTTTAGATGCATAGTTTTTAGTTGATTTTGGCTGTGAATCTGGTTTATGTTTTGTAATTCAAGTTTGTTCAACGGTGCTTAGAGCGAGATTCATCGAAACTAACTCTTTCGGAACAAAATCGACAAAGGCAATCAAAGAAGAAGACAATATCTTAATGATGAATCGTGTTGTCGTCAAATGTATTAGAATCTCGTCTGCTATTATTTATACGAGAATGCCTTTTGTTGACATTTTTCAGACTCGAAATAAGACCGTCTTGGTATCACCAATGCGTCATCAAAAAAATCCATCATCATTAAAATACGTGAAGCATCCTCTCCGCGCTCACATTTATTATGTTGCTTCCTCTCCACACCTGCATTTATTGCGTTTGATTCGTGACTATATAAAGAAAGTCTCTTCTTCTCATTTTATATAGTTATGTACAAACGAAAAATCCAACAATCTCTTTTTATCTTCTTTTCTTATACAATCGTAAGTATCACAGGAGTATATCGTGATTATAGTTTATAGATTTTGTTTCGGTTGTTCGGAGATGGTGCGAAACAATCTCATTGTGGTTGTATTCTAAGATTACCGTCACACATTAAATACGATTTATTAAATTAAGAAAAAGTTCAAATATCAACTCCTTGTTTTCTCTGATTTATAAAACGTTTTTCGATCTCTTTTATCTGTTTTCCGTTTAATATCATTTCATTTCTTATCGGTTATCGAATTTATATCGCAATTTTCGTATCCGGTTTTACTCGGTACTACATGTCATTCCATTTGATTTGGGAATGGTTATACTCATCTGTTGTAGATGTGGGATCTACTTAGAGTAGGCGTTCCATTTGGTGATTCGGGCATTACTTCTTCGTAGCCTAAAATAAACTCTGATATTTTGTTACATCGAATTGTTTCTCGAGGTCCGACGAAGAAGAAGTCGTCGGCAAAAAGAGTTCTCAGTTTCAAACTAAGAAGTCTTTAACCGTTGGTTAAAACATACTCCCTCTGTTTTTATATGATAGAAAAAACACACATATTAAGAAAATATAATAAATTTGATTATTAAATACATCATTTTTGTGATTAACAATTTTCTATAACTTTAAACCAATATCATTTCAATAAATTCAATTAATTTTTTAGAAATTTGTAATTTATCATCATTAACTAATAAAAAATGCATAGAAAACTTAAAAAATCTATCTTTTTGAAACAAATTTGTTTTCTAAAACATTCAACATTTAGAAACGGAAGAAGTAATTATCAACGAAGACTTCTCTTTTGTTTGGGCTCTCTCAATCTCATCTTATAATCGAAGTGTATGACTTTCCAACGACAAGAACAAAACATAAGTTAAAGGCACAAAAGCTTTTTTCTTGTCGTCGGAAAGTCATGCACTTCGATTATAAGTCATTCCCTCAACATTTGTATTTTATATACATAAGAAATTGATAATCACTCAAAATTTGTACTTTTATATACATAAGAAATTAATAACCAAATCTTGATTTGTTGTATGCTTAGGCGTTACGTGACACTACTTCGATCATACATTTCGTTGTGACAGAACTATTTTCGTCTGTCTATCTTTGATTTCTTCTCATCAACATTGGTAACGCCTTAACAATAGTAACGCCTTTGTTATTATCAATTTTTTTTTGTATCTCAATTAATTTTTAAATTGATAACTATGGAATTAAAATGTTTATTCCTAACCAAAATTATAAAAAACTAGGCTGTCATAGTTCAATTCATTTCTAACCTTAAAATAATATTATCCGGAGATTGTTGTAGTTTCGTAACGTGGTCGAAACTACTAGGTCAGTTCCTTTGTTCCATCAAATTTACGTATATAAATTTAAGATGAGTGATCACGATCTTAACATTTTGTTGCAATAATAATTTATTGCGTAACCCAATAATTGTGGTCTAGTGGTATTTCACCGGGTCTACTCGTAAATTCTAAATTCGTTCTTTTCCGGTTTAATCAATTGATATTCGAACCAGATCATCCCAAACTGATGTCGTATTGGTTTTTTTATTGTATGTAAAATTATGTTTTAGTAGGGTTTTTATGTTTTCTGACAAAAAGAAATAGGGTTATATTTCATAATCTTATATTCGAACTATCGAAGTGTATGACTTTCCAACGATAAGAACAAAACATAAGTTAAAGGCACAAAGCTCTTTTCGTCCGTCTATGTTTGATTTATTTTCATCAATATTAATGGTTACGCCTTACAAAAAAAACAATAGTAAATTAACTTCTTTTTTTTTGTATCTCAATTAAATTTTAAATTGATAACTTTGGAATTAAAATGTTTATTCCTAACCAAAATTATAAAACCTAGGCTGTCATTAGCTATAGTTCAACATCATTTCTAACCTTAAAATAATATTATTCGGAAGATTGTTGTAGTTTCCTAACGTGGTCGAAACTTCCTTTGTTCCATCAAATACGTATATTTAACTTAAGATGAGTGATCACGATTTTAACATTTTGTTGCAGTAATAATTTATTGCGTATAACCCAATAATTGTGGTCTAGCTAGTGGTATTTCACCGGCTCTACTCGTAAATTCGTTATTTTCCGGTTCGACTCCCGCTGAACAAAAAAAAAATATACCAGCTTCGTCCGAATGTTTAACATAGTATGTTTGTATCCAACAAACTTGCACAATCTTAGAATTAATCGGATTTTATTAGGTCCAGATCACCAAAATTATCAATAAAAATGATAATAAAATTTGTAGTTTGCATAAGAATATCTCGGTTTAGTCAAACCGAAATCACATCTATTTAATCAATTGATATACCAAAATTTAATTCATGTACATATTCGAAACAGATCATCCCAAACTGATGTCGTAGGGGTTTTTATGTTTTCTGACAGATAGAAATAGGGTTTTATATTTCATAATCTAAACTGTTAAACCAAATTAAACCGAAAAGTCGAAAACCAAAGGTTTCATTTGCGTAATAGTTTCATACTTTGATGTATCTATAAATAGTTTTGCGTCTCGAGCATCCCATTTTCATAATCCTCATTTCCCGGATCTCTCTCCATCTCAATTTCAACCTCCGACCCGACTCATTTACGCTACCCAAACCGGGTCAACCCGGAATCCGCCGGAGAAAAAGAAATATGGATAAGCCTAACTTTGTAATCCGACCCGAAGAAGCTGAATCCGCCGCGAAACAACTCGGCGTCTCCGTCCTTCAGCTCCTCCCGTCGCTGGTCAAACCGGCGAAATCCTTCGCTCGACCACCCATCTCCAAATTCCACGTCGGAGCCGTCGGACTCGGATCATCGGGTCGGATCTTCTTAGGCGTCAATGTCGAATTCCCAGGTCTCCCTCTCCACCACTCAATCCACGCCGAGCAATTCCTCGTCACCAATCTCACCCTCAACGGCGAGCGTCAGCTCCGATACTTCGCCGTCTCCGCCGCACCGTGTGGCCATTGCCGTCAATTCTTCCAAGAAATCCGCGACGCGCCGGAGATCAGACTCCTAATCACCGATCCAAACGCCACCGCTGATTCCGACGCCGATTCCGACGGATTCTTACGCCTCGGGAGCATCCTGCCGCACAGATTTGGTCCCGAGGATCTTCTCGAGAAGGACTTTCCTCTGATCCTCGATCATCACGATAACCAACTCACGATCCCAGATCTCGATTCGATCTCCAACGGAAACACCGCCGAATTAAAGCGTACGGCTCTAGCGGCGGCGAATAGATCGTACGCGCCGTACAGTTTGTGTCCATCGGGAGTTTCGCTGGTGGATTGCGACGGGAAAGTGTACAGAGGATGGTACATGGAATCGGCGGCATATAACCCTAGTTTGGGCCCAGTACAGGCGGCGCTGGTGGATTACGTGGCCAACGGAGGCGGAGGAGGTTACGAGAGAATCATCGGAGCTGTGCTGGTGGAGAAAGAAGAGGCGGTGGTGCGGCAAGAGCATACGGCGAGGTTGCTTCTACAGACTATATCGCCCAAATGCGATTTCAATGTCTTCCATTGCCGCTGACCTTGAGAATACCAAATTATCCAAACAATAAGGAACAAATCAGCGAATATAAAATTATAAAATGGACTTTTTAATTCGTAATTATTGGTTGCCCCAAAATAAATAGTAAAAATAATAAATTGGAGTATTGTTTTTTGATAATATAAATAGTAATTATTGAAACTTGAATTGAAAGTGATGACACATAATAAAACACTTGTTTCTTCTTCTTTGTGTATTTGTAATATGGATAATAATTAAATACGAATATCATGTTTATATGAACTGGACTTTGTCAATTATTTTTGGTTGATCACAAATATTGTTCTTCCCTTTTGATTTTTTTTGTTTGTTTTTATTTCCCCTTTCAAATTGAAATGTCGCATCACAATCACAAACAAGGATGAAGGATGCATATGGTAATCGAACTCAAATCACGCATAACCACATCATTTCTATTTTGTTTTAAATAAAACAAGATTTATCAAAAAAAAAGAATTATAGTGTATAATGTTGAGACTTATTAGAATCTCAAAAGAATAAAGTTACGGCCGTTTTTTACCCATTGGCAAAAGGTAAAAACCAATGTTTAAAAAATCGTTAGGCGCTAATCAGGCGACCGAATTGGGCCTAGCACCTAACGAAAAATTCGGAGATTAATCGGGAATTAAGCGAGGGTTAGTTTTTGACATTTTTAATGTTTTTTTAACATGTTAATTTTTGACTTTACAATGTTTCTCAAATTATAAAATATTTTTAACATGTTAATCAAATTATAGTAAATACAATCTTTAAATTTTTAAAAAATTCATAATTTGATTAAATATATATATTTTATTTATACAAATACAGCCCAAAAATAAATATAATATGTTTTATATTTAGTTTTACATATGTTCAAAATAATTATTGGATCTGGATCCAATATAAAAAAGCCCAAATTGAATAACAAAAAAAAATACAAACAAAAATGAGAAACTACACTTGTAGCGTCAAAACAAAAACAAAAAAAAACTACATTTACCCTATCTCACATCGGCCAGCATAAGAAATGGATGTACAGAAAGCAATTTATAAATAACTACATCTCATTATGAAGAAATGTACAAGTGGGCTTCTAATAAGGTCAAATACTTGTCCAATAGTTCTAAATTTATTGTTATTAATCGGTTAAAAATCGGTATTAATTCGATTAATTGGTTTAAGCGGCCAATTTAATGGTTCACCGGTTAGGTTGACCGATTTGGTCTTAATCGCGGCGGAAAGTGACCGTCGAGCGTCTAGGCGTGCGATTAATCGCATGGGCGGCCGCTTTTTTGAACAGAGACAAAAACAAATACAAATGTACATATTGATGATGTCTTTACACATTAAAATTTGTTGGAATAAGTTTCCATCTGCAAAGTACGAAAGCAGAGAATATAATTTAAGATGGTTCACAAGCAACTACTATGAGACGAGCGGTTATCAATGAATCTAAGAATTTTAGATTAGTTAATGTTCAGAATGGAATATTTTCCGTAAAAAGAAAAGGGTATAAATTTGTATGAACCCTATAAATATAATATTTTGTTATTTTCAACTTTTAGCATTACAGCATAACAGCTAATCCTTAGATCCAACGTTTTAGTTGTTAGGATCGGTGAATTTAAAATTATTGATTAAGATTTAATTGGTGCCGATTACAAATTGAATTGGTTTGGATTAATTTCCACTTGCTAAGTATGACATAAGAGAATATAAGATGGCCCATAAGCAATTCCTGTAGTCATAGTTTGAGTGATGAATCTAAGAATTGTAGACTAGTTGAGATGGAACACTTCCAAAAATCAAGGAATAAGAGTAATGATCAATTGTAGCTGTTACTATTTATAATCATTTTTATTAGTATAAATTTCTTTGTCTCATAGATTCATAAGGAATAGTTTTGAGAAAATGGATGTTTGCTTTAAAGGACGAGAAACATTGTGGAAACATCAAAGTAGACATCTTCTTAGTCTTGTCGTAATTTCTCAACTGAAGTTCATTGTCAGCCATTTCATTTTTTTTTGTTCTTTCAATTATTTTTTATTATTTCTTAGGTGTAAAACCGTAAAAGACGGCGAAAGTGGCTTTGAGTAAACACATCAACATCCAATCTTGAATCTTGATTAGCAGTATAGAATTACTATTACTATTTCCATATTATACAGTTAATTATTGGTGTCAATTAAAAGGTATTTCAAAAGTTAATTTTTGTTGACAACACTTTCTTCTCGTTAATTAAGTTTCCACGATACAAACATAAGAAATTAAGCATCATCTTTCGCTAAGATAGGCCAAATGAAAGATAATAAAGATAAAACAGATAGATCTTGAAAAAATGACATCGAATTTGAGACTAATCTCAAATGCGTCGATAGCGGAATCACGACAAAGCCGGAACGCTTGGAAATAGTCACCTTGAGTTGTAACGTTGAAACTGAAACTCTACTTCCGGGAATCGCCGAAGCAATCCGGTTTGCCTCTTCTAGTCCCGTGCAGACCGCTACGCAAGAAGACAAGTCAGTAAAGTCATTCAAAAGTTTTCCCGGCAAGAAGCGCGGGAGTAGGACACATCTCAGAGAGACGGTTGGGGGATGCAACTTTTGACGAAAAGCTACACGGGTTGACACCACAGACGAAGACGCCTTGGATTTACTCAGAAGACGTTCGGTTTGGCATTTAAAAACTATGAGAGTTTCGGGGAAGTGTATGGACACCACAAAAAAAAATGCCATGGATTTACTCATATCCGTTGTACTTCCTCTTAGCGGGCCTTTCAACAAGGTAAAGCCCAGCAAATTAGATTCTTGGCCCAGGCCCAAAATGGTGAAGTCACCAAGATTTCTCTCGGAACAGAATGCGACGAGACACGAGCTTTGGCTCGTCACGATGCCGGAGCGTGGAAATAGGCGGTGGAAGAGCTTGGGGGGCGGCGGATGAGGGTGGTCGAGAAGCTCCAGCGGATGAGAGAGGTCGCGCGAGAGGCCGTGAGCAAGGACTGAAGTGGACGGTTAAAAGAACGGTGACCAAGCTTTGAGATTTAGGAGGAAGCGGCGGATCTGGAGGCATCGGAGGCGCATAAGGGTCCGGCGGTGCCCAGCTACAGAACCGGCGGTGGGGCGCTTCCAAGGCTCGACAAAGCCTCCTATTTCAAAAGTTATTTATATTTATCTTTTGATGCTAAATTGCTAACTCATTTCTCGATGCACATACATGCATGCATTGATTTACAGTTTCTAAATACTAAATACATAGCATAAATGCCATAGGTATGTGATAACAGATGATAAATATGCCTCATCTATTTTCTTGTGATCAGATTATGCGCAGTCCACTAAAAACGTTCCTTATCAAACCATAGCGTAGAATCACGTATCCATTTCCGAGCATCGGTTTCTCAAATCATAGCTAATGGAGAATGATTATTTCTCAGGGGAGGACACCATTTAGTGAGACTACTACGTGCATGTCTCCCTTCTTCTCCTCTGATGCTAAATCCAGAGACTTTAGACAATTATCTTTGGCAAAACAGCTTGGCAGAATCCTCTGGTATAATTTTCTAAAACATGGAGGAGCTTGCATCCTATAGGAAATTAACCCGGTCTATTGGCACAAAACTGTTTGGTTTTCCGAAAGGATACCAAAACACGCTTTCATCCTTTTGGTAGTAGTCCAAGATAGGTTAGACAGACGTGACCGTCTAAGAAGTTGGGGTTGGAATGTGCCCTCCTCTTGTATCCTTTGCGATTCGGCTCCAGAAAGTAAGCATCCTTTATTCTTCAATTGTGATTTCTCCAAAACTGTATGGACCTCTCTGTTCCGAAACAACAATATCAACCCACCACTAGAGCTTCTCAACCTTCTGGTTTGGATGAAATCTCCCACAAAGGAGAGAAACCCAGCCAACCGGGTTGGTTTCACGCGGAAACAAGCTTGTAGGTAACTTCAAAACAAAACGAAATAAGAAATCCTAAACAAGATTATTACAAAAAAATTAAAATTTGAAACGACGAAAACTAAGAAGTCTTAAAATAAAATCGCGATAAAAGATTACATGAAAGTTAGAACCTTAAAACGAATTCACGATTTATAGAGATTGAAAACTTACTATGTAACCAGTGGCGGAGGCGGTTCACAAGGAGGGGGTCAAGTGACCCATGTGAAATTTGTAAAACTAATGTAATTGTTGTTAAATATTTTAAATTGACCCTAGTCCAAAATAATTTTTTGACCTCTATTAAATTTATTTTAACTATAACCCAATAATTTTTGACCCTATTAAATTTATCCATATGACTTTAGTTTTGTGCAACAAAGATCTCTTGATCATCAACTTGACATCTATCTTGATAATGTGCAAAAGGATGAAAGGTTTGCTAATCTAGAAAGTCTTGGTGATCTTGCTCGTGTATTGGTGGAGACAAAAAAAAATCTTTCTCATCCTTTGGTTTATCGTCTTTTGAAACTATGTTTGATTCTTCATGTTGCGACCGCGACCATTGAAAGATGCTTCTATGCAATGAATATTGTGAAAACGACATCACGTAATAGTATTGGTGATGACTTTTAAGCGATTGTCTAGTTTGTTTTATTGAAAAACAGGTATTTGACACAGTGACAAACGAAATGGTGATAAAGCGATTCCAAGATATAAGTGAGCATAGAGTACATCTTTGAAATTTTTATTAATGGTGATATTTTTATTTTTCAGTGAAGTTTATGCAATTATTATTTCTAAATCGAAAAAATATTATTGCCCTTGTAAACATTTTTTCTGGCTCCGCCACTGTCTACAACTCACATATTTGAAATCAATTACACTATTATTTATGTATGGAGTTTAATTATATAAACAAATTTATGTTTTTAGTTGTTAAATCCAGGGGGATTTAATCACATAGACAAAAAAACTTAATAATTTAATCAAATAAAATTGACATACTCTCTTTCTGTATTACTATATTGGAAAGAAAAGATAAAAGTAAAAAAAAGAACATATTCTAAACAAATCGCAAGTGCTTTGGTTCCTGATGCGGCGGCGCTCGGCAATCTCTTTGACAGCGCGCGTCGATCTATTGAGCTCCCCAGCCAGTTTTTCTCATGAACGTCGTGATATTGTCTGGTGTGATCCAATCGTAGCAAGACACCAGCTCACCAAGTTTCATTAGCTCGACTGGAAAAGTACCTTAGACAAAGCCTAGAGGTCACATGATCAAGTGACGCTTAGGACGGAACTAATATTACATGATGTGGTTCCGGGTCTAGGGGAATTACGGGTTTCGGCCCAAAACCTCCTGGTAATCCAAAAAAAAAAGCCACCAACTTTAGTGAGTTTCTCCACAAAATATCCAAATATAGTTGGCTGATTTGGCGTGGGTTGTTGTTATTCCGTGCCGGTACTAGTTCTTGAAGACATCGTAAAAAAAAACATAAAATTATTAAACCTTTTCAACGGTAGAAAAATATTAAAAGAATAGTCAAGATCTCAAAATTACAAGACTCTAGTTATATACTAATAAATAGAAGTTAAATGAAATAGAGGTGTTAAGAAAAATAGAGAAACTTAAAAATACTTTTAAAATGAAAAATAGAAATAAAACATACCATAATCATTTGCAGGGTCAAGAATAGTATAGTGCTCAGCAGTTTCTTCAACATTATCACACAAGCCAACGATGATCATAATGGCAAAGAGGTGTGATGGACTAATCTTCTGGTAAAAATATTTGACCAGGCTAGACCAGATCTTTCCACCTGTTTCCAAAGAATCGTAAGAAGAATTAGAATAAAACAATGACATATATTTTTCCGGGATAATGTAAATTACTACTATAGTTGAAGTAAAACCTGAGTTTTCATCTTCCATCTTGTCTCTCGTTTCTCTCTCTCTCTCTCTCTTTGTTTAATTTTGATTGTGAGAAAAGGTATATGAGGAGATCATAAACTTATATAGAGAAGTCATGCAACCACTTAAAAAAACACTCATTGTAGTGTTTTCTCTCTCTCTCTCGTTGCTCTCTCTCGTAGCTCTAACTCATCGTAGGATTAAACAAATGGACACATAGTTCTTAAAACAACAAAAATGATACAAACAAGCGGATGAAAGATCAAACAAAGACACATAACTCTTAAAACAAAATAAATAAATAAATAAATACAACACACGCGGATGACTACGAAGGATAAAACAACAAAATAAAAAACAAGATATGAAGAACACATAGATCATTTATTGGTTAAGTAAAATGTGATGAATGATCAAAATTTCATGTTCAAAATTAGTGCACAACCAATTTTTTTTCTTGCTTCTAGTCTTTTCAATATCAGGGCTGGTTATGGTTTCATCAATCGTATTTATGACCCTGGTAAAAATAATTTTTGGATCCGCCACTGGTGACAAGCCACCGTCAGATCATTTGTCAGCGTAACCTCCAGCTCAGTCTCGGTTGGTAATGTTACTCCGACTGTGTATTCGTTAACACCAGCCATTTTTCTGACTTAGAGGGAGAAATTTTTCAGTAAAATAAGCAGACACGGAGAGATGAAGGAGGAGGAATTAAATAGCGTGTGAGTGTGGGCCCCAATTTTCTTACAAATTATCATCGATATATTATGTATAATAATGTGTATTACGTATATATTATAGGGTAATTGCATCAAATGACATTGATTAATGTCAAAATTAAGTCACTTTTTTTACCATTACTATTCACACTAAAAAAGACATTCTCACCCCTATCTATTCTAACTAATTACCTTTTCTTTTTCTCTCTCTCTCCTCCATTGTTGAACGAAGAAAAAGAAGAAGAAGAAGAAGAAGAAGAAGAAGAAGAAGAAAAAGAAGAAGAAGAAGAAGAAGCCGGCGACAGAGGCGACCCCGACGGAGGCGACGCCGGTGAGAAGAAAGAAGAAGAAAGAAGAAGAAAGAAGAAGAAACCGATGCCGGCGACGGAGGCGTGGACGGCGATGCCGGTGGAAAAGACCTTGACGGAGGCGTCGCCGATGACGCCGTTGATGTGAACAGTGTCACCGGATTATGATATGATAACTGAATTAACGCGATAATTTACGATATGATAACTGGTTTAACCTGACAATTTCATAAAAATGAACATGATAACTGGGTTAACATGACAATGTTAACGATACTAATTATATGTTAACGATGTTAACAATGATAACTGGGTTAACATGACAATGTTAACGATGCAACTGAGTTAACATGACAATGTTTAACGATGATAACTGAGTTAAACATGACAATGTTAACGATGTAACAATGATAATTGGGTTAACATGACAATGTTAACGATGATAACACTATGTTTTCTGGTTATGAATAGTGGTCATCGAGTTTCGATGAACAGTAACACCGGCCGTTAAATGAACAGTGCTGCCGGATTCTGTCAGATTATCATTTTCTGACCAATGGCATTTCTGTGATTATCAAAAAAAGCAAAAGGTATTTCAGGTTTTCTCTTTCCCCTCACCTAATTTCCAAATCAACATCTAATTTTTTAATTATCTATTCATATTCACCAAAATCATCCTATATTATATTAATAAGAAAACAAAATATGATTATTGATAAGGTTGTTATGTATGTATATATATATATGTATATTATGTATTATGTGTATTACGTATATTATGTACACAATATAGCAATATATATTATCATGTATACATATCATCAATATATTATGTATAATGTGTATTACGTATATTGTCTGCATGAGAAAATAATAAAAATAGAAAAACTGCCTAAAAAAGCAACAACTTACAAATTATGACCATTAAAAACATCAACTATCGAGTCGGCCATTTAAATCATCGTATTTTGTTGATTCAATTTTAAACCCTCAATTTTTGTTGACCGAGCCATAAAAGGCATGACGTTAAATCCGATAACGGAGCTTATAAACGGGGTTACAATTCCGTTTAAACCCATAGTTAAATGAAACTACGTCGTTTTGATATTAGAAACTCAACACCAAAATCTTGATATCTTCTTCTTCTTATGCGATTTCTTCTTCTTCTCCTATTGATCACCGACCCTGTCGACCCTAAATCGCCGATCTCTGTGCAGCGATTAGGTTACTCGCTGTGAATCGTGTAGCTATTCCGCATTCTCATAACGAAGTAGCAGGGGCAGAATCACCTCCGTCGCGTGAATCGATTTCCGACGAAGAATCTCCTCCGAGGAAGCACTCGATGCCAGACACAGTGAATCGGGAAGAATCGACGGATGCGATGGTGGCAATTGCAACGATGGAGTCAACGAATTCGGTTACGAACACACATTCGACAGAATCGTTTTCTCCGACTGATTCGAGTCCACAACTTGAATCGAATGCAATTGAGTCACATTTTCCACAACCCCAGGTACCATTCTATGACTTGGAACCTAGCCATAGATTTTGCGATGAGTCACTGGATATCATGAAGGATTTCCTAGAGGTGTTCGTCAAGACCAATATATCACAATCGGGTGAAATTGTCTTTCATCCTGTACGATCTGTGCTTGGTGTGGATGTTTGGTTTGTGCAAAAATCGGAGGGACTACATGTCAATGACGTGGTTGGAATTTTTGAGAGGTCAACAAGTGTCAAGACCAAACTTTGTGCATACTAACTGTTCGATAAAATGCTTATTAGCAGAAGAAGAGAGAGGCAGCAAAGCAAGAAGAGAAAATTTCCAAAATCATGGAAATTCAAGTACAAAAACATGGCCATAACGAGAGACAAGATAAGGTTGAAGCAACATAAACTTACTTACAGTGGGAAAATTAAGTTTGCCAACAAAAGGAATGACTTGTTGAGATTAATTGTGGGCCATATAGTTGACGAAAATGGTACATATAGTGAGGCTGCTATGAGAACACACCCACATATGTCAGAATTTAGGTGCATAATCTGGATCAGACTGGTTTTAGGTGACGGGAAACAGTTTATCTGTGGTGAATTGAAGTTCCACTTGAAGCACAAATGGAAATCTCGGCTATGACAATCATTTTTAGGGATGGGATTTTGTGTGTTTGGCAACAAGTGTTTGATAGTCAGTTTCCCCATCAAGAGAAACTCTGAATTAGACATAAGAAGAGGACGTGCTCTGACGTTTGGAAATTCAGATACAAGATGGTGAATACGAGACAAAGTAGGCTGCACATTCACTGGTTTGTTCTGCTCAGTCTTCACCTTTGAGAACCTTGAGAACCTTGAGGACAAGGTTCTTCGAGGAGGGGAGATTTGTTATAGGAAAAGAGGGGACACGTGGCTGAACAGAGGGAGAACACGTGGAGCGATAAGCTGGAATGAATTGGGTTTGTTGGAGTTGTTACGAGCTTTAAAAAGTAGAGTCGTGAAGCTTTTGTCATTCATGGTGAAAATTTGTTAGATTGTTTTTCCTTTCTTCTTCGATTGTTTCTGGGTTTGAGAGAATTCCTCATTGTTAGCTTGAATATGTTTCTTCATTCTAAGATTCTAGCATATGAGATGTGGATTGTTGTTTCATGAACGGTGATTCATTGTTACGGTTTCAATAAAGTGTGTTTTCCTTTATCATAGCCATAGAATCCAGCGGGATTTTCTCGTGGATTCCGTATCCGTCCTTTGAACCCAAATAGAAAAATCCACAAAGATTTATGTATATACGAAGAACAAAATCTAATTGAAAACGAAGAAGAAGAAAAAAGTTAGAGAAGAAAGAAGAAAGCGAAAAAGGGATTAAATTATACTTTCTGGGAAAGAGAGGAAGAAGAAGAACGCGTAAGAGAGAAAAATAAATGCTCAGAATTTTCTCACACTTTTTTTCTTTATTTTCTAGAAGAAGAAGAAATCGCAAAATAAGAAGAAGAAGATATCGGGAGAAGAAGAAGAAATCGCAGGAGAAGAAGAAGAAGAAGATATCAAGATTTTGGTGTTGAGTTTCTAATATCAAAACGACGTAGTTTCATTTAACTATGAGTTAAACGGAATTGTAACCCATTTATGAGTTCTGTTATCGGATTTAACGTCGTGCTTTTTATGGCTCGGTCAACAAAAATTGAAGGTTTAAAATTGAAGTCAACAAAATACGATGATTTAAATGGTCGATTCGATAATTAATACTTTTAATGGCTATAATTTACAATTTGATGTTTTTTTAAGTAGTTTTCCTAATAAAAATACAAAATGTGATCATTTGTATATTATATAACCTGGGTGTGGTCCCAAGTCTCGTACAGGTTTTTTTGTTGATTTTCGGCAGAGATCGCATATACACATAAATATTTATATAGCCTAAGGCGGTGTGTGTTGATGTGACATATCACGTGGGTTTAAAATAGAAACAAAAGTTAAATAAAAAACTAAAAATAGATCAACATTCCAAATAAACCCGTCCGATGAAATATATTAGAACGAATTAAAAGAAAAAAACAAAAATGTATAATGATTGGAAATCAATTTAATTATTTCCGAGTATCCCATATCAGTGGCGGAGGTTTTCGGATCTGTCGTTGGTTTTAGAGGTTTTGTTGTTCCAGCGGAGGAGATTTTTAAATTTTGTCGCGGTTGACAGAAGTTTTTTGTTCCGACGGTCTATTAGTGGCAGAAGTTTTCTGATATGTCGTGGGTTCTGGAGGTTTTGCTGTTCCAACGATCTATTAGTGGCATATGTTTTTTGATATGTCATGGGTTTCAGAGGTTTTCTGTTTTGTCGTAGCTGGTAGAGGTTTTCTGTTCCGGCGGTCTATTAGTGACATAAGTTTTCTGATCTGTCGTGGGTTCCAGAGGTTTTGTTGTTCCAGCGGAGGTTTTCTGTTTTGTCGCGGCTGACAGAGGTTTTCTGTTCCGACGGCTTCATTAGTGGCATAAGTTTTATGATATGTCGTGGGTTCCAGAGGTTTTGCTGTTCCAGCGGTCAATTAATGGCATAGGTTTTCTGATATGTCGTGGGTTTTAGAGGTTTGCTGTTCCAGCGGGGATTTTCTGTTTTGTCGCGGCTGATAGAGGTTTTCTATTCTAGCGGTCTGACAAAAAATTTCTGATTGTCGTGGGTTCCGGAGGTTTTGCTGTTCAAACCGAATTTGAGCGGTGGCGGTGTTTCTGGCGGTGGAGGTGTTCTGATCCGCATGTCTAGGGTTTTCAGTGTCTCTGATCCTGCTCCGATTTTCGTCTTTGGTTCGGTCTGGTTATGTCAATTTCAATTTCATTTGGTTTTGTTCTCCTAACCAGACTCAATTGGATTTTTGTGGTTAGGTTTATAATTCCGGTTTGTTATATATGTATGTGTATGTGTATTATAATAATAATAAAAAGACAAAATGTGATCATTGAAAAAGGGTTGTTATGTATGTATGTATATGTATTAAGCAATGTAAATTTAGTTTTAAAACATAAAATAACAAAAGAGAACAAAAGATTGATCTAATTAAATGTCGCATATATGGACATACATTATTACAGAATAAACTTGATACCCAAGTAAATTTGTATTTACATACATATACACCCGGTTACAATGATACTCATTTACATTTACATTTTGCAAATACTTATATATTTGGTATTTGATAAATAATAAGTAAATTTGACCCTCATGACTAAAGTTCAAACCTTCTTTGTGCACCCTATTTGATAAAAAATTCTCCTAGCCATTTGTCTTTTTGCTTCCGATATGTTTAATTGTTTACGCATAATCTCTTCGATTTTTCTTCAGATTATTGATATTAATTTTCATTTGCTTTTTCCCTCCAATTATATTTGTTGATGTCTTTAACTTAAAATAACCTAATTTACGTAAAAAGTCAAATACTCGTAAAACTATATGTACTTTTATCGAAAATAACTATAGTTTACGTGATTTACAACAACAAAAATATTATTCTCCATTCTATTTTATTTATTAAAAATACTAATAGTGATACTTAAAATGTTTATTTTTTTCAAAAATAAAAGTTTATTAAAAATAAATCATTTATTTTTTATTATATACCTTTATTTACAAAAAATAATTAATATTTATTATATACTTTTATTAATATTGACCTCCATAAAAAATATTTATGGCTCCGCCACTGTGTGTAACATACTTATTATTGTTAAAAATCGTCGAAAAGTCGACCGAGAGAATTCTGTAAAAGAAAAAAAAAAAAGAGATAAAATTTGGGAGAAAACACAAAAAGTTTTTGCGAAGAATTGTGGAAACTTACTAATCTAAAAACTATGTTGCATGGAATCAGAAACGGGTATGCAGAAGCGAAACGTTTGGAAACGCGAAAACGATTTTTTAATAAAATTTAGGAAACGGGTACGTTTTGGAAACGTGTATATATAAAGCATTAAACATCAAATTCATATTAAAAACAAAATAAATGTTAAAAACAACTGAAATCCAATACATAAATATTAAATAGATTAAAGAAAAATAAAGATAAAAACGTACAAAGTCAAAGATTTAGAACATTATCTTAATTCTTATTTTAGATTAGGGTTTATTAAATGTAAGCTTTAATAGATTACAAAAGGAATGCATCTTTACACTAATTACTTAATTAGGCTTTTAAAATACTAAAATAACAAAATATATCACAATATTTTCTATAAATTCGATTATTATATTTCAAAAAAAAAAGTTTCCATCGCGTTTTTAAAACGGAAACAAGCGTTTCCAAAGTGAGATTTTTAAGAAACACGTTTTCATCGCGTTTCCATCTGAGTTTTCAAGAGTTTCCGAAACGGAAAACGGACCTCGGAAAAAAAAAAAAAAAAAAACCGGACCTCGGACAGAATTTCCATGTAAATGGATTAAGAATATATCGCTCGTTTCCTAATCCTAACGGATATATTTTCAAACATATTATTATAATTACAATGGGCCTTTTATCGGCCCAATTAAATATAGGTCAGCTTATTTGAATTAAGCCCATTACGGTTTGTAACTTTCCGTTTATCTATCCATCAAATACTCCAATCGGACGGTCCTCCATTTTCCAGATGTCTACTTATACGTCGTCGTTTTCGTATCTCTGTAATTTCCATTTTTGTTTGTTTGTTCTCTTGTAGTTTGTAAACATCGAGACTCTCTGGTTTCGTTAATCTCTCGAATAAGAAAGACGACGAGAAGAAGAAGAAGAAATTGACAATGGCGTACGTTAGCATGGGTGAAGCTCATCGGCGAATCACTGACTTTCTAAACCGCTTCTGCGATGCCGTTTCGTACCAAGACTCGTCGACACTTTGTCGTCTCCTATCCTTCTCTTCCAATTCTGCATCTCATCTCTCACTCGCCGACGCACTCAACGTCTTCCAGGTGCATAAAATTCTCTGATTTGATGAAAGTTTTCTGCTTGGTCCTGACCCATGTCGTAAATTAGCAGCTTTGAAACAGTAGGAGTATGTTTTTGCGATAGAGGCACGATCCTTTATGTTGGTAAAAGTTTGTGGCTTTTAGGTTCGGTTTCAATCCAGGATGCTTCCGATATGTTCTAATTGGGTCCTACTGCTTCACCAATGCGTATGAATTTTGAATTTAGGGCTCGAAACAGTAGGAGTATGTTCCTGCGAGAGAAGCATGGTCTTTGTGTTAGTAAAGTTTGTGGCTTTTAGGTTCATTGTAGTCGAGGATATTTACAGTATGGTCTTGCAATTGGGTCCGCCTCCTTACCAATGAGTGAATTTTGAATTTAGGGCTTTAAACTGTCTGTGAGAAAGTTGTTGTAGATAACACTTTCTGGCTATGCTTGAGTTTAATGAGTATGATTTTTAGATTAGGGCCTGAAACTTTCTGATAAAATTGTGATAATAAACTCACTCTTTGTATATGTTTGAGTTTATATGTCTACTGGAGAGGATTGAATAATTTGGCGAGTCTTCCTTAATTTGCAGGATGGCTGAGAATGTATTTTGACAAGTTAGCTAGATTCTTATAATGGAGAGCTTCAAAAGACTGAATCCAGTGAATTTTACTCTTTTGAATGATGCAGGATGCTAGCAGTTTGATAAGACAATCTGATAAATTCTCTGAATACGGCGAGATTCTTACTCATTTGTTTCGTTCTCTACAAAGTTACCGGGTTGGGAATCTAGTCGAAGCATACCTTGCTTTCGAGAAATTTGCCAAGTAAAGTTTCTTGTTCCTCTCTGGACCCTTGATGTGTAATTTGGTTTCAGGTTTTTACCTGTTGTAGAATAGATTAGCTTCTTTTTGTGTTCACAATGTCTGATATTTGGTGGATTCGATATGTGTGCAGCGCTTTTGTTCAGGAGTTTCGTAATTGGGAATCTGCTTGGGCATTGGAAGCTCTGTATGTAGTTTGTTATGAAGTTCGAGTTCTTGCTGAAAAGGTAGTGTTCACGTTTATATCACTCAGCCAAAATCTTAGATTTGTTTAGTTTCATATCTCCGAGTTTTGAGTTCTGAGAGCATGATTGGTTCGCAATGCAGGCTGATAAAGAATTGACCTCTAACGGAAAATCGCCCGAGAAATTGAAAGCGGCTGGATCTCTTCTCATGAAAGTTTTTGGAGTTCTTGCTGTAAGCTGCCGTGTCTATCTATCTTCAGGAAAATTATCTTTGGTAATTTTACTTTTGTGTTGAGTTTCTTTTCTGGCTCCTTATTTAGTTTTCAACTGTAGGGTAAAGGTCCGAAACGAGTCGGAGCATTATATGTGACTTGCCAATTGTTCAAGACCTACTTCAAGGTGAAATGCTTTCCGGCGATAGTTTGATATTCATGAATTGAAGTGGTTAACATTCACTATATTATTATTTGTAGTATGATCAACCATTGATTGGAGTACTAAACATGTCCCTAATTTATGTACTTCAGCTTGGAACTGTCAATCTTTGTCGAAGTGTAATAAGAAGTATTGAGACTGCCCGGATATTTGACTTTGAGGAATTTCCAAGAAGAGACAAGGTCTAGTGCAATTCTCTGGAATCAGTTCTAGTTTTTGGCCTCCCGATTCGGTTACGTTTATCTTATTTTTTTGTTTTCTTCACAAACACCGCAGGTTACATACATGTATTATACCGGAAGATTAGAAGTCTTCAACGAGAATTTTCCTGCTGTGAGTCGCTAATAGATTTTCTGGTTCAATCAACGTTCATTTTGTAGTATTTATCGAAATATTGATAGAGACATGTTCTATTTTCGATCTTGCAGGCTGATACAAAGCTATCATATGCCTTACAATATTGCAACCCCAAGAAACAACGGAATATAAGGTATAATTTTGGTTTACTCTGTGATTACCTTACTCTTGCATTACGTTGCTGAATGAGCTTATGTGGCATATGTGGATCAGGATGATATTGAAGTATTTGATACCCGTAAAACTTTCAATAGGAATCATACCAAAAGATGAGCTCTTGCAAAATTATAATCTTCATGAGGTAACAACTTTCCTTTTGTATCTAAAATTCTCCTCAATTCTACGTCAAACTTATTTCATCTTATCTCTATTAATCCAACTTCTCTACGTTTCCAGTACATAAAGATTGTGCAAGCTCTGAGAAAGGGTGATCTCAGGCTTCTCCGACACGCTCTTCAAGAACATGAAGATCGGTATGTCCTTCTATTGACATCTTACTGTACTGATCTACATCCGAATTTTAAGGCCTTGTGTTAGACTAGTGCATGAGCATCGTAATTAGCGTAGGTGGCTTGTAGTGGATTGTAGCTGTGTTGACAGCTCAGCAATGACCGGCTAGTTATAGAGCTAACAGGTTAAAAGNTCATTTTATCTCTATTAATCCAACTTCTCTACGTTTCCAGTACATAAAGATTGTGCAAGCTCTGAGAAAGGGTGATCTCAGGCTTCTCCGACACGCTCTTCAAGAACATGAAGATCGGTATGTCTTTCTATTGACATCTTACTGTACTGATCTACATCCGAATTTTAAGGCCTTGTGTTAGACTAGTGCATGAGCATCGTAATTAGCGTAGGTGGCTTGTAGTGGATTGTAGCTGTGTTGACAGCTCAGCAATGACCGGCTAGTTATAGAGCTAACAAGTTAAAAGAAAGTTGTGGCAATTAGGTCGAGAGTAGAGATGCTCTCGTTAGTCAAGCCGCTCTATGATGTGTACTTCTTTGGTGAATTGAATAAAGGAGTTTATCTGTTTGAATTATATCATTTAACAACTTGATATCAATCAGGTTCTTGAGGTCCGGTGTGTATCTTGTCTTGGAAAAGCTGGAGCTCCAAGTCTACCAGAGACTCATGAAGAAAATGTAAGAAGTATTAACAAGCTATTTATCCATTGAACATTCGCAGATTACTTTAGTTTCATAACTCTTTATCAATGTTTCAGTTATATCATCCAGAAGCTGAGTGATCCAGCGAGAGCTCACCAGCTGAAGCTTGAAGTGATTGCCAAAGCACTTAGATGGCTAGAAATGGACATGGATCTTGACGAGGTTTCTTCTATGTTGCCATTCCATTCATCGCTGTTAATTACTAGAATGAATTCTGTAAACTCACCAGTTCTGAAAACATTTTTTGCAGGTGGAATGTATAATGACGATCTTGATATACAAAAACCTTGTGAAAGGTTATTTGGCTCACAAGAGCAAAGTGGTAGTTCTAAGCAAGCAAGATCCGTTCCCTAAACTAAACGGAAAGCCTGTTGGCTCATAGATATACATTCACATCCAGGCCCTGCGAATTGCGGGTTATCCTTGTTGTTGTATCAAGAAACCCTGCTTAAACCCAAGCTTAATCTCCTTATTTACTTCGAAATTCTTTGTAGTAGTCTGATAGATTTCTTTGGCATAAGGAATGGTCGAAAGGTAAGCAGTACATCCAGATTCTTTTACAGGCTTTTTTTCTTTTTCTATCTCTACAGTTTCACGAATTGTTGGCTTTTGTGCATTTCAAATTTTCTTAAAATTATGTCACAATGAAATCAATCAACAATTCATGAAACCTTTAAAGTTTTAAATAATATAATAGATACTCATGGAAAAGAAAATGTTTTTCAAATTTTACTTTTTGACATTTTGTCACAATTGAAACCTTGAAAATAGTGAAAGTTCTTGAAACTTGCCATCAATGAAACAAATAGACAAAGAGAGAGAGAGAGGACAATACAAAACTCCAGAGACTAAAAGTTTTCAGACAGAGACTCAAATCTTTTCAGGCAGCGAGATCAGGAAGTGTGTTCTGAATGTTGTAAGGCATCAAGATGTTGAAACCATCAGCAGCAGTTGAAACGATCATCCCTGGAATCTGGTTGTGCCAGTGAAGTTCCTTCAAGTCCTTTTGTCCCTGGTTTTCCCGGTAAAATGCGAGGTTTTCAGATACAATAAAACATTGATCGAATAAACACGAGCTAGGGAAATTACAGTAAAGTGTTACCTGGTGAACAAAGAGAAGCTGAGGAGGCAAGTCTTGAGGTGTGTTGACTTGTTCCTTGGTCTGGGCTTTGAACTCTGCTTCCTCTTCCTCATCCTTCTCTAGGGACAAATCCCATATCCTGCAGATACAACAGATAAGCCAAAAACCCATTAGACAGATTCTCAGTTTTGATGGGGATTATCGATGTTTTCTGTATAAGCTTTGTGGCTCACGTGAGTTGGTTATCTCCCGAAGAGACTGCAAGTGTCGAGGATTCATGAGCGCTCCACTCGATCGACGTGATAGGATGCTTATGATACTCAAAATGTGCTACCACAGCATCTCCACCCTAGTTCAAGATTCAAATGCTATCACATCAGAATCTTGTTAAGATATTTATATGGAAAGTATAAAGCTATGATCTTTAACGCACCTTGATCAGTCTAAGATCACGGATAGAGAATGTCCCGTCATCACTCCCTGAGGCCAACATGCAACTAGCCAGCCTTCAAGAAAGAGTAAAAATAAAGAGTGAGCCATTTGCCGGTAACACAAAACCAAAATGAATTAAGTTACACATCAAACTGGCGTAAGAACCTGTTCCATGAGATGACATTCACATCAGCGTTATGTGCCTTGAAAGCTAATGCAGGCGACTTCCCAACTCGGACATCCCAAACTGCAACAGTCCCATCCACAGAACACGACGCAAACACGTTATCTTCAGCTGGACTCCACTGGAACAAAGAAGAGAATGTTCAGCCAAAAGTAGAAAGTAGCAGTAGACACAATTTAGTTACAAAGTGACAGTTTTACTTGTAGATCTTCAACACTTGCAGTGTGTCCGGCGAACGGAATAGGATCAACAGTCCATGAACCAGAAGCTGGCTCCCACAAATGAATCATACTCTTGCAGTCCCCTAACAGGTGGAGAAAAAAATAAATACACATTGACCATGATAAGCATGTAATTGTTTGAGTATTGTACAAATTTTCTGAGATAACTATACCGGAAAGAAGTCTTCCAGCGGTTGCAGGACTCCAATCTATAGCATAGCCTTCGTCTTTGTGGCCAGCAAAGTTAACTAAGGGTGCTTGGTTAAGAACCGGTGAAGTTCCATCTTTACCTTCTGTTTCTGACTCAGCTAAAGCATTAAGATGAGAGCTCAAGTCCCACACCTGCCCAGAAATACAAAAGCCAAACCAGTTAATAAGGGACACATATAAAGAAACACGTGCAAGTAGACAAATATATCTTGATGGTTTTTGTTTCTTATTGCCAAACGCTAAACTAATACCCCATTGCTGAGATAATACGGACGTTATCTTACCTGTACATGACCAGAATCTGCCCAAGAGACACAGATATGAGAGTTTTGAGGCATTGCACGAATGCGGTTAACACATCCATGGTGAGCAACCCTGCGGACCTGTTTATCAATAAAAAAATTTGAGAACAAAGTATTAGCCCTGAGGACTCTCTAGACTTGAGAGATGAATAACATAATAGTTAGAAAGAATCAAAAATTACCTGAATATTTGGAGTAGTGGAAGCTTCATCTTCGCTTTCCTCATCACTGTCACTGTCCTCATCTTCGTCATCCTCATCCTCCATAGCATCATCACCATTCGCTAGCCTCTTGGGCACTACATCGCGTCTCTTACCAGATACGTTGCTGATTTTAAATAATCCTACGGAGTTATAAGGTGCTTTCTCAGCCTAAGGAAGGGGGAAAGAAAGCATTCACAGGATTACAACAACTTAATGAGGGCAAAAACACATTTGAAGATATAAAGGTATAGGAGTTACCTGAGTCCCAGCCACCATATACAATGTGTGAGGAAACTCAGTTCGGTTCATACCCAACTTATCACCTAAAATGTCAAAACTGGACAAACAACAGAAACCTTCAAAATCACCAAACTTAACATTAAATTTCTCAACTTTATGAATTCAGATGGTAAGATTATATACAATTTCATAAACAGAGAAGAACTTTCTCATCAAAAAAAGTTCCAGGAACGTATAAAACTAATTATCTCTAACAATCCCACGATTTGAGCTAATAATATCGTTTAAATTACCTCAAACAGGGCCAACCAACATGGAACCCATGAAGGGAATTATAAACAGAAGGGTCGCACTGAAGTTCTTCTCCATCTTCGAGCTTATCGACACCTGGCTGCCAAACCCTAGTTGGCATCGATGGTATCGAGGAAGACGACGCAGCTTCCTTCTTCTGTCAATTTAAAACATCCAAATTCACGTTCTATTAGGTTTTTGATTTGGGAATATCAGATACGAGAATGAAACAAGAACAAGTTCGGATTCGAATTTCAAACCTTGTTCTTCCTCTTTGCCTTCTTAGGGTTTATGCTGCGACCCATTTTGCCTAGTTCTGATTCTAACAATTCGAATGATAAATTCTGCCAAGAGGTTTCTTCATTTTTGTTAGGGTTTAAGCAATTTATACCTATAGAAATAATTCTCCTCTTTTTTGCATAAATATCTTCTGTTCATTCATAATTATTCTAAATTCCTCGACCTTTCAAAAAATGAAAAAATCACCCCAAAGTTTTATAAGAGATCACGTTCAAACTTTTGTTTAACTATTCGTTGATTAGAGTCAACAATCAAGAAATAAAAAGGCAATGGTCCTTCAGTGTACCAAGTACACTAGTATATATTTCTACTTGGAGAAAAATTTGTCCCAATCGCGAAGCGAAGAATCAACGGAATCATCAGGGAGAAATTTGGGAATCCTCTCGGCGCGAATGAACTGTTTCAAAATAGCTTTCTCTTCATCGATTTTTTTCTTCTCTTTCCTGTCTTTTGGTTCTACCTTCCTCTTCTCTTCCAAGATCCACTTGAAGAGCTCCCTTTGCTCGTCTTCTGGAATCGGTTTCCTTGCTACCTTTACAGGCTCAGTTGCCACAGTCTGAAACACCAACTGATCAGCTGCATCTGTAAATTCAAACAGAGGATCTGGTTTAGTGATCGCTTTGGCTTCTTCCTTCTCAGGCATTGCAGTTTCTGGTTTCTTAGCCTCATCAGTTTCTGCAACTGCGCTGTTCTCTGCACCTTTCTTCTCGACTTCGGAGTTAACAACACCCTTTTTCACACCTTTAGTCCTGGCCTCGCCGCCCTTTTTAACTCCCATTTTCTCGCCCGCATCAATGTCCCTTTCTCGTTTTTTAGCGAATATATAAGCTGCCGAAACAAAGGATCAAAATTAGCAAACACTGAAGTGGACTATCATGAATGCTATATATCATATTCAAACTGCTTATAATGCCAGAAATCAAGTGTGCGTTTCTCGGTTCTGATTCAGACCACTCTTATTGTTCTGCCAGCAAAGGATATTGTCCAATAGGAATCAGAACATGAACGAGATGGGTTTAATGAGAGAATGCTATACAAACCTAATGTAGTTTTAGAGAGAACATGCTGAAACATATCAAAAGAATGAGCACGATAAAATAAGATGTGCAATGCAATTATGTCCATGAACGAAAAAAATTACAGGAATCTATGCGCATCATCTATTCAATTTTACTGTTTAGCCGAGATACACACACAAAGATACTGTAAGTTCAATATCTTTTCATATCGCTAAGAACATCAACAGCGAGCATGGCAAATCAAACTATCTTGGAGTTGGTTTAAAACAGATTCTAGTAATGCCATGGCATAATCAGCTTCCTTTTAGAACCGAAGCAGCACAAAGGTTTGAGTGATAAATTTCTACCCTATATATCATGTTTCTTGATACATCAATAATGATAGGAAAGAAATTTCTCAGCTGGGCATTTCATCAAACACATTATGCACGTAAACTAAAACCCACCAAAATTAATGAATTTTTCTCCAAGACTAACCTGCAAGACCGAGATTAAAGATCAGCATAGTTCGCCAGCCGACTGTAGCCAGTCTCGGAACAGCTTTCTGCGGAGGTTGGGATCCAGAGGGAGATGGGTCCATCGATTCCGATGGAAATATCGCGAAACCCGACTCGGATCTTCCGTATTGTACAGCTTCTTGAGAAATGAGGTATCGTCGGAAAAGATAATGTAGGTTTCAAACCCTAATTTGATGTAACCCCACGATTCTGCTACTTGTGTGATTAGATTTTGCTTATTTGCCTTATTCGTCACGCATATTTTGATTCTCCTGTCTCTATTTACCCTTTTTCGGGAAAAAAAAAGTTCTTCGCCTTGATCTTCTCCGAGACGCTGACTGATCTTGACGGTATGGTTTGCGATTGGGTCTTGAGGTCTCTAACTCACCAAGAGGCTCTTAAAGCCCAAAACAAACAAGATTAACATTGCAATTTTTTTTATTGTAGTCATAGGGTCAGAAATTATGACCATGTGTTTATTTTTGACTGCTACTATCAAAATTGTTTTTTGTTTTTGTTTTTGGTCACCTGGCTTTACATATTGTTATAACATGATTTTGAGATAAATAAAAAAAATCAATTTTTTAAAGTTTTTTTTACGTTTTTGGCACTTTCTATTTTTTACGATTTTGCCCCTGTTTCCTATTGGTCCGTGTATTATACACCATTGTTGCGCAGTACAGTACACGTGTACCATTAGAAAATCAACGCGTGTACAAACAAAAAATGTTAGTTTTCCAATAAGTTCAGAAAATGCCAGAAACTTTATAAAACTTTCAAAAAATAAAATCACGGTTTTCAAAAGGGAGTTTTGCGCATGATATCACTTATTTTAAGTTTCATTTGCATATTAGCATTTTTTAAAACCTTGTTAAAATGTAGCATTTTTTTTACTGTTTATGGTAAATTTACTTCATATACAGTACGACGTGTACGTTCGTGTATGGTACACGATGTAGATTCAGGAGAGTATAATCGTCATTTCACGCGAAAAAATGACAAAATATTTTAGCGCTTTCAAAAAATGACAAACTGCACAAATATCTCTTTCCAAAAAATCGTGACGTAAAACGCGATGCTAAAAATGTTATCTTATTGTTTACAAAAAAGATTGTGGTTTTTTACTGGTTTAAAAATGCTAAAAATAGTGTTATACTTTGTTAGCGCAGTTTGCTTCTAAAATGTATTTGCACACGGGGTTTAGAATCATCCGAGGCCGATTATGTTATGACAAGCTCAATGAAAGTCTAATTCTGTAGCCGATTTGGTTTGAGGTAATAATTTGGTTCAGGCCTATGTTTAATGCAATGCAAACTAAAACCAAACACATATAGAGTTGGTTTTAAAGCTGAACAAAATAGCACTTAAGAGTGTTGAGGAAACAAGATCAAGAACCAAAACCATGTACCCCTAAACGATTTGGAAAGGTCCTAAAAGCTACCAATATCTCAAAAGACAAACCAGCCTTTCAAAAACCAAGACTCCTCGCTAAACCGACAACTAAACCGCATTAGTTTTTTACCATAGGCGATAGATAGATAGACAATGGTATTTTTATTTCTTTGCTCTCAAGGCTTGGAGGCACATGTCATAACATGCGACTTGAACTTCTCCAATTCTGTCAGGACTTCCTCTTGCGGTCTGTAAATCAAGTCACTCATCCGCCATATCTGCCAAAGAAGAAGAAAGTATAAACAACATTTTACGTTTTATCGACCAAATTGCTCATCGGAGTACCAAGAAAGTGTTTAAAGGTTACCTGCAATGTTCCACCTCCACCAGTAGTCTCACAGTCATCCGAAACACTGACAATAGTCCAAGGGTCCGACGCGTTCCAGTGGAAATCAACGACTTTGTCCCTATGAAAGTATATATATAAGAAAACTTAGAAGCAAGTAAACCAGAATGCAATGAAGAGACTTAGGATTAAGTTCTTAAGAACCTGTGACCAGCATGCTGGAAGAAAAGCCCAGCAGGGCTTTTAGCTGCACGATCAGACTTCTTACTGACCTGATGGACGATTAAACAAAACCAAACATAAGTACAATAAATAAGTTTTCGTGAAGATAGTGACGAAAGATTAATTTCAGACATATCTGAGTGAATTATGTACACACCCTCTCATAATCCCAGATGTTCAAGAGACCATCTTCTGCAGAACTCCCAAAAACAGATGACTTATCAGGAGACCACTGAATTGATTAACAAGATGGTATCAGTGAGTTAATTATGTACAAGTAATATGAAGAAAAAGAACATCACAACTTTTTTTGAAACCTGAACACAAAGAACAGCAGCTTTGTGGCCCTCAAATTTGTAAATCGGCGTACCGACTCCATTTGAGGTCAGGTTCCTACGATCATACAGCCGGACAGTGTTGTCTGCTGACCTGAAACATTCAACTATATCTAATTAGTACACGTATGCATATTCTAAAAGTGTGCCTTAATCATCTGTCTGTGGCACATATATATATATATATATAATATATCTATTCCCCATACCCTGTCAGGATCAGATTGTCATCATGAGGATTCCAATCGACACAATGAAGATCAGCATCGTGTGCTTTTTCAACCTGGTAAACACAAAAAACAAGATAAAAGATCAAAGAAGGTAAAACTTCAAAATTTTGATTAAGATCAAGAAGATACATTACCTTCGTAACAGGGCTAGTGCCAGTTCTTGCATCCCATAGTATAAGGCAAGAATCGTCACCAACACTGCAGAATTCTTGTGCACTTCACGACATAAAAATTCACCAGAAGCATCATCAGAAAAGCATGAAAAATCTGCATTTTACATGAAACAATATGAGATTAAAAAGAGGAGACAGTTCTAAGAAGTTACCTAGTCGGGCTGAATGCCACATCTTCAACCGTATCGTCATGGCCATGATATACACCTCGCGGGCCAACAGAGGGACTCTCAGTCTTATCACCACCTTCACCAGTCTGTTTGATGATAGATCCAGATGATTTGGAATCTGTACCAACCGATGTGATGTGGTCTTGGATACTCCACAAAACAACTGACTTGTCCTTGCCTAAGAGAAGAACCTTTGTATGAGAAACTGGCAAACCACAGGATCGGACACTACAAATCACAGAAACACAAACCTCCAGAGAGGACAAAGGGTTCGGTTGGGCACATTGCAAGAGCGAATTCAGCATTATCTTGGTGTCCAGTTAGTATCTGCAAGAAAAAAGGGTTCAGATGATGCAAACAAGCAGCACTATTTAAGAAGATATCAAAGAGATATATCACTTCCAATGATGATGTTAAGACAAACAAAAATAAAGCGCAAGCAATGATTTGCAACAACATTTCTCAGAAGTGGACATACCAAATCCGGACGAGAATTTGCAGCTCCAAGCACAGCATGACGGTTTGGTTGGGTTTCAACATCCCAAATGAGAACCTGAAAATCAAATATTGTATTCAGATAACTGAAATTGGAAATAAGTCCAAAATAAAGGATGCTCTTTGACTGCCAAATATAAAGAGGTATGAAACCAACATATTTCAAGTTGCTATGACCATAACAAAATAGAAGAATCAGCACTTACATCAGGACTGTCAGTGTGAGTAGCAACAATCTTACTGTTTTGTGGGAGTTCCCTGATTCTGTTAACCTGCAATTGCAAATTAGTGATAAATACACATCAAAACAGGGTTTTACTTTCATCAAAGTGCCAAACGAGTCAATTCATGCACCGATTTAAATAGCGATGCAGATACAATAATGCACCAAATAGAACTAGACAATGTTGATACAGGAATATCTAGAGTGGGCAGAATTCACACCTCTCCAGGGTGAATGATGGTCTTGTACTTCTTCACAAATGGAGAACGTGCTTCCTCATTGAACTGAAAACACATTCGCAGAAGATAGTAAATAAGTGTCAGGAAATACATTGTAGAGGGGAGCATGATAAGGAAAAGGCACAAGATTAATAGCAGAACCACTAATTACCTGAGATATGTGCTCTGCTGCAGCGACCCTTGGCTTAACAACTTCGCAATTCGCTATGACTAGAGTATTGGGCACACTGCCATCAGTCTGGTGACACAACCAAGAACAATACAAAAAAAATACGAATTTCAGAGAACATGAGAAAACTTTCTGAAACGTTATTGCAAGCAAGATGCAGGAGAAAGCAATAAACCTACTTGTTCAGAGAGGTACAGACGCTGGCGATTCTTGTAGGTGGCTTGTTCGAGTTGTGGACCCCATCTGTTTAAAACCAAACAACAAATTCACCAACTGGGAATGGGATCTCTTAGCACAAGAACTAAAGACTTCATCAAATATGAATACAGCTTAACATTTGAAAGAGCTACTTGACAACTCAGAATAATTTGGAACCAACAAAGTAACACAAACAAAAACACCAAAACCTTCTTAACCCTTTGTGTTGATTAAGGCTTATCAAATTCCAGAGGATCGTGCAAAATTCATGAATCGAACATCAGATATATTAAGGCGTGAAGAAACAGCCACATCAAACCCTAACTAGAACATTCGCAAAAACTCACTTAAACCCAGAAATCGAAAAACTTATGTCTACCTCTCAGCATTTTCCTAAATTAAGAGGAAATGCAATTCAATCCAAACACAAGAATGTTTAAAGCTTCTCACACAAAATCTACTTGATAGCCCAAGAACAAAAAACCGAAGATACGATTAACCGAAACCCTAGAAGGACAGAAAGAATAAAAACTCGGGAGGACCTGCAGGAGAGTGAAGGCCAGACGAGGTTATGGTTGGCGAGCCAGTCGTAGAGAATGGGGACGAGACCTTTCCACTGAGAGTACTTCTCGTCGACACTGGGCTGCTGCGTTTTCTTCCCACTTTCCTTCATTTTCCCACCGCTGCTACCGCTCTGTTGCTGCGACGACGGAGTCTGAGAATCGTCCTTGCTCTTAGGTTTCCGGCCTCTCTTCTTCGGCGCCGGAGTTATTCCTCCGCTCGGCGTCGTGCCTTGAGGAGACGCTGCTGCTGCTGCTGCTTCGTCGCTCTCCATTTTCCTCTTTTTTTTTTGTTTTTTTACTTTCGTTTGTTTTTGTCTTCTATTGATTACTTAAACTCTCTCCAGTGACAATACCGTATCTCTCTCTACTGCTTTAAAAACACACACACACACAAAAAACCACCGTTTCCTTTTTATTGTTTTTAAATGACAAATCCTTGAAAGTAATATATGAAAATTATACATTACAAACATAGGATTGGCCCAAGTATTCTAACTCAATTTGATATCAGTGTAAATTGAATAATAAGAAAAAAAGATTTTTTTTGAAAATCGGAAAATGAAAAAGGAAGAGCAGTGATTGTTACTCACTAAGTTCTAACAACACCAAAGAAGAGAAACCAAAACACAAAATAAGAGAAACCAAACTCCGACGATGAACAAAACCAAATAAGAAGACAAAGAAGAGGAAGAAGCAACAATTTGAATAGGGAAATTGCATTGTCCCTGAGATATATTATGTGTGGTAATGGTGGCCAAACCTTGGAAGACACAAGCACCCTCATCTTGGTTATTCACTTGAAAATACATGTTAAAAGCATACGACGCGTTCCCATTTGCATCAAGACCATTGCAGGATGACCCGTAACGAAGCCACGTGCAATCCGAGTGAGCGCAGGCGAAATCTATGTTATCCGCGAGTTTCGTCAAATCTTTGGCTTTTGGATTAAACATACACCACTTTTTTGGTAGATACTTAACCTTTTTTGCACCAACCAACAGCTTGTTCTGTCCTTGTCCCGATAGATCTATAGGAAACTTTGGTTGCCCGTCAAATTTAAATATTCCCCAATGGCGTTCAAATCCCGGTGCTATACTTTTCGCATCCTCATCTAGTAATCCGAACAAGTATACCTCGATGTAGGTGGGTCTCAATGGAGTGCCTCGATGTAGTAAAAGCCCATTGTAGAATCTGATAGCATTGCCTGCGAAAACCCGTTTTTCAAAATCAAAATTCCATGAATGTGACATCTAAAGCACTGAAAAATGTTAGATGATGATATCTACCGGTGTTTGCATGTTTGTCACCCTCTGTTGGCCAGCCGATTTCTCCAACGATTATTGGCATATCTCCATGACCAACAGCTTTCAAAGCCGATACCAAAGTGTCGAAACTGGCATCGAACTCGTTTGTGTAATCAATACCGTTGTCATTTACCGGTTGAGCGCCATCGAAGAAGGTGTAATTGAATGGGAAATCGTCATTCCCATAGAGACTATAGAAAGGGTAGATGTTAATTGTGGTGGGCGCGTTGTTCTTGCCAAGAAAGTCAACAATTTGAGTCATTTGACCGATGATATCAGGACGGAATCTTCCAGCAGATGGCACGCGGTTGCTTGCTGGTGAATCGTAGACATCCGCGCTTAAAGGGACTGTTGCTTTGACGGAGTTTCCTAGTCCGGCTTCATTTAAAGCGTTTTGGATGTTTTGAAGTGCAGGGAATATGAGGTTTATATAAAATCCGTTGTATGATTTGAGGAATGGCTCATTCCCAACAGCTACAAACCTAAAACACATCAGCAAGAGATTAGCTTCACTGAGACATATAAACACATATTTGTCTTATGCATTTGACAGTGTTAAAAGATTTACTTTTTTCAGAGATTTGATTTCTCAATCAGCTTTCACCAGACAATTTAAACATAACTCTAACATGTTTTCGAATCTCTCTGACATTTGAAATCTTGTAACATTATTTGTATTTGTTTGCTTAAACCTCATAAACCCTTGACTGTTTAGTTTTAAAAAGCCTATGAACAATCAGACGACATTAGAACCAATCTGTAACAATCAAACTGAGAAAGAAGAGAGGTAGAAACTGACGTGATATTGACACCGCCATTGTGGTTATAACGAGTGACATTCTTGCGAACCCACTCCTTGGCTCGGTCGTAACTGCCCATGGCCTGAAGCTGATAATTGGGAATAGCGACCATCACTTGGAGGCCCGAGCCAGCAAGTGCACCCATGGTGGACTCGTCCACGTCGAAAAGCTTAACCTTGTTGATGTTATTGTCCTTTAGCATCTGAACCACTGTCTTTGGTGGCAGCTTGTGTGTGGCAATTGTTCCCCAGTTCACACCTAGCCCATCTACCATAATACCTAGAGGACCTATTAGGATTGCAAATCCCACAACGAGGGCCAAAAGATTCGCCATTCTGAGAAAGAAGGAAAGGGATTACCCACATTCAAGCGTGAAATACTAAAAACAGAAGTATATCCAAAACCTAAACACCAAATCTTAACTAGAACATTCACAAAATCTAACATTTACTGCACCAATAAAGCTAGAAGCAACGATGCGGATCCTGAAAACACTTGCAGAAGATAGAAAATATGTGTGAGGATACCAAATCCATTGTAGAGGGAACCAAGAAAAAAGACAAATGTGATGAGATATTATACGAAATTTTGAAGACATGAGACAACTGAAATATTATTGCAAGCAAGACACAAGAGAAAGCAGAAACCTACTTGTTCTGAGAGGTACAGACGCTGGAGATTCTTGTAGGTTCGCTTGTTCAAGCTGTTGAAATCAAACAACAATTCACCAAATGGAACCTCTTAGCACAAGAACTAAAGAACTTGATTGTTAGCAATGAATTGCTAATATCTGTCCCTCCTCAAAGCTAAGAGAATTTGTTCAAGACAAACTAAGATAGACATTGTTTTTGGGTAGTTAAGACTACCTCTTTTTGTTGTTTTCATTGATTTAAATAGCAAATGGTACAAGAAGCAAATACATGAAGCAAACGTGGGATCATGGATCCCTTGAAACATGGAAGCAACAAACGTGAAGTGCTTTACTATGAAACAGAGTATGACTTAGTTATTTGTTGAATTAATAAAGGATAAAACAAAGTGAACTGGTCGAATGGTTATTGATACTTCGAGTTTGGTTTTCTTCGCCGGGTTGATGTTCGGTTTGGATGTTGACCACTTGTGGTCTCATCATTGATCAAATATGAATATAGCTAATCATCTGAAAAAACTGAAATTTCGTCAAAATCATTTGAAATCAACAAATTAACACAACAAAACACCAAAGCATTATTAACCATTTGTGTTGATTAAGGCTTACCAATGAACGCTATCAAAACAAACTCCAGAGGATCGTAAAAAGTACTAAACTTCAAAGAAATAAACACATCAAGGCTTGAAGAATGACAGATATCGAAAACGCGTAACACCAACCCCTAAGACCATCTCCATCCATAAACCCTTGTTTTTGGTTCATAACATTTTTTATTACTAATTTTCACGCAAATCAATACTAACAAACTTTGTGTTGGTTCTTAATTATTTCTTCTTCCATCCCTAAAACTTTTGCTTTGGTTCTTAACCAAAAAAAATAAAATTTTACAAAATTTATAATTTTGAACATAAAGATAAAAAACATAAAATATATTGCATTTGATAAGTTTTGAAACATAGAAAAACATACAAAATATTAGATTGAAAATTCGCAAATTAAACATAGAAAGACATACAGAGAATAACTAGTTTACATTTGAGGGATGTTTATGCCATACATGCTCAATCAAATCCGCTTTCAATTGTTCGTGCTTTATTAAATCACGAATTTGATTTCGATTGGCCATCATACTGTCGACATCTAGAACTGTATCCATATCGGTGAAGACCGGATTCTCCACTTGTGAAGTGTTTCCTCCTTCTTGCTCGAATTCAGATACATCGATAAGATTGTATCTATCTCGTTCGTCTTCAACTATCATATTATGCAGTATGATACATGCTCTCATAATCTTTCCAATCTTTGCATGATCCCAAAAACGAACCGGGTTTTTCACGATCGCAAATCGAGCTTGCAAGACTCCAAAAGCTCGTTCGACATCTTTCCGGAAATGTTCTTGATACTCAGCATATCTCGATGCTTTGGGATCTTGTGGAATCTTGATTGTTGGCATAAAAGTTGCCCATTTAGGATAAATACCATCTGTGAGATAGTAAGCCAACTTATATTTCCGTCCATTGACATAGTAACTCACTGCCGGAGCTCGACCTTGTAAAATATCATCAAAAACAGGTGAACGATCAAGAACATTGATATCGTTTAAGGTACCTGGGAATCCAAAAAACGCATGCCAAATCCAAAGATCATGTGAAGCAACAGCCTCTAAAACAATTGTTGGTTTTGCAGAGCCACGTGTATATTGTCCTGCCCAAGCGGTTGGGCAATTCTTCCACTCCCAATGCATACAGTCGATGCTCCCTATCATCCCAGGAAATCCACGTGCCTCTCCGACGTCAAGTAGCCGTTTAAGATCATCTTTTGTGGGTCTTCGTAGATAATCATCCCCGAACAAAGATATTATTTCGTCCACGAATTTTTCCACGCATAAGATTGCCGTAGTTTCAGAGAGCCGAAGGTATTCGTCGACCTTGTCAGCTGCACAACCGTATGCCAAAATACGAATAGCTGCTGTGCACTTTTGTAGTCCGGTTAGACTAGTCCTTCCCGTAGCATCTTGTCGTTGTTGAAAGTATGAAATGTGAGTGGATAGTCGATCAACTATTTTCTCGAACAAGGGCTTGTTCATTCTAAAACGTCGACGGAACATATACGCCGGGTATGTGGCATCTTCGGCGAAATAATCCTTGAACAAGCGTTCATGGCCTTCTTCACGGTTTCTTTCTATATATTTTTTTTTCCTCTTCTCCTTTCTAGGCTGACCATACCCAGCGGTTGCTTGCTCAAAGATTTGATCCCATGCTTGGTCAGATTCTTGGTCATAAGGGTCACGGTGATCATGAATAGAGAAATGATGATTAGAAGAAGAACCCATAAAGTTGGTGTTTAGTAGAAACTTGGGTTTTTTAAAAAAGTAGTTTGGATTTCAGAAAAGAGAGTAGAAGTTTTTGTTGTTTTGGTTTTGCATGAACAAGGATGAAGAGAGAGAACAAGAACAAGAGAAGAGAAATGTGAACAAGGAACAAGAGAAGAGAAATTTTATGTTGTTCTCGTTGGTTTTAATGATCAAAGAATACTTCAATATATAGAACTTTTCAATGCAAGAAAACAAAAACAATAACAGCAGAAAACTCATGTGAGCAAACAGAGTAAATAAGAAAATAAAACACGTGAAGCTTTGTCCTTGGCCTTTGTCTCCTCCTTCAGCCTTCCCGTGAGTAACAGCTTTGTCTGATGCATTTGTCTCCTGCCTTCACGTGAGTAAGCTTTGTCTCTTTACTCACGTTCCATCAGCCCACTAGATTAACTTGTCTGATACCTTGCAGTTTAAAACAGAGATTATTAAATAAGTCATAAAGCAATGTAATGTAATAACAGCGTTAAGTATAAACATTAAGGAGATCTAATCGTAAGACAAAACCACGTTAAGTATCAACTTCAGCAATGTAATGTAATAACAGCAAGTATAAACATTGATTCCGGAAATCAATAACAAATCAATAAAATCGGAGATCAAGAACAAGCAACAAACCTGAGAGACGTGGCTGCCTTCCTTCCAAGTCCATGTTCATGTGTATCTCCTTGAACATGTGTACCTCGTTGAACATGAAACAAATATGATGTTAATCACTTGTAAAATAGAAATCAAACAAGAAACAAACCAAACAAGTATGATGTTAGTCATTTCTGTTACTGCAGAATTAAAAGGAGATAAAGGACGTTCAATGCTTTGGTTTGTTTATGGTAAAAGCAGAGTTAATATGTTTATATCATTAGAGGGTACAAAACACATGAAAATCAGAAACCTAATATTATCCGAAAAAAGAAAGACAAATTACAAAGGGAAAATGATGGTTTTCTAAATCAGAAACCTAACTTAATAAAGCCGAAATTCATAGCATTTAGATCCTAGAAAACACATAAAAGCTAATCTAACATCATGTAATCGATTAGCTTGTCCTTGAGAGCAATCTCTTTCTCAGTAAGTGGTTCCTTTTTAGCTAGAAGACTATCTAGAATTGCATGCTTCGACATCCTTTCCCTCAAGGCTAAGTCTTGTTTCCTATCAGCCGACATGGTCTCATATTTCTCAGCTGAAATGGGATCACTTTCCCTTGTGCCCTTCTTAGCTTTCGCTTTTGCTGCTTTCACTCCTATAGGCCGAGCCATGGCTTCATCCACATCCTCTAAAACTATTGGCGAGCTTCCATCACCCTTTCTTCTCTTTGAGCTTCCACCGGGTTTGGTATTGAACGAAGCACGCCATTTCTGGTCATTACGGAGCTCTTTCCAAGCATGCTCCATGACGAAGCCGCTCTTTTGATCGTTTTCAAAGATCTGGTGAGCCAGCTTGAGAGTGTCATTTTCGTTTTGGCCACTGGTTGTCTGAGTTTTGGCAGCCTCGTAGGCACCAACAAACTTGCCAACCAAGTCGTTTATCCTCTGCCACCTCTGCTTCAAGATGGATTGATCTCTAAACGGAAGTCCAGCCACCTTAGGACTTGAGTTGTAGTAGACAGTGATACGTTTCCAAAACGTGCCGGCTTTCTGCTGATTCCCAACAATTGCATCCTTGCTGGTGTTAAGCCACGCACTGATGAGGACATTGTCTTCTGTTGAACTCCATCTTCTTCTTCCTCTACGCTCCGTAGGTGTAGGTGTTTGTTCCTCTAGCACCGGAGCATCAGGCGATTGAGAAGAAAAAGGGACTTCGGCTGATCCTAAATCTACGCCTTGGGAGAAGGAGCTATTCTCCTGCCTTGTTAACAGATCAAGGTAGCTGGTTCTGGAAGTAAATGGGTTCGGGGAATCCATTTCCGGAAACGGGAAAGAAAATACTTCGAGAATGGAAGAAGAAAACGAGGAACAAAGAGAACAAGGTATTTGGGTTTGTGTTTACGAAGAGCTCAAAGAAGAAAACGAGAAACAAAGAGAACATACAAGGTATTTGGGTTTGTGTTTAACACAACTCATCAATGACCTACAACCACACTAATCTAATCACATTAAATAGAGAACCATTAAGAATGACTTTTCAAAGTGACATAAACTTCTAGTTAGCTACGAAAACCAAACAATACAATACATCCATTTACTTTTGAGAGATAAAGAAACCCTAACTAAGCAATGATTCACATCATTTCGCATAACCAGAAACTGTAACAATTTTGAGAAGACAAAAGTTTGCAAATAATTATAACTCACCTAACAACTAACACACATCTTATCAATGATAAAGCAACGAAGCAATGAAAGCAAAAGCAATTTCACATCACTTAATATCTGCATTCAAGACAAAAGTAAAATTCTTAAAACCAATGTGATAGGTTCATAGAGACAGTTTTGTGAACTATTTCACTAAAGATAAATGTCGAACAACCAGAAAACCAAATAATCAAATTGATTTAATCAACCAATTATGCAGTTGAGAAACAAACACAAAAGATACGAGTCAATGACAAAAGCTGTGGTAATGAGAAATAATGAACAAGCAACATATTAGCTACCAATACATCTAAAGAGAAAAATAAACCGGAACTCAAATAGCTACTCAAGTTTTACAATTTCAAACAGACAATCGATGCTCTTTAAAGTTAAAGCAACTAAGCGAAAGAAGCAAAAGCAAATCTAGATTCAGCAAAGATCAAACACTAGATTCAAGAAAAACAGAGACCTTATCTCGAAACGAAGTCTAAGTAAGAGATGAGAGAAGAGGGATTCTTAGCTTTGAACCTCAACCGTAGAAGAACCGAGCGCCCAGGAGATCCTCAACCGTCGCCGGTGTACAGAATCGTGGATTCCAATCGACAAAAAAGAAAGACAGAGATATAGAGATCGAGAGACAGAGAAATCACGATGGAGATAGGAAGATAGGAAAAGTGAGCGACGGGGAGAACGATCAGAGATCGACCGGAGACGATCGCCGGAATCGATTCAGGAATCGGCGGCCGGAATCAGAGATCGACCGGATCGCCTCGTTTGTATCGGTGGAGAGAAAACGTGAGAGAGAGAGAGAAAAAAACGAAACAAATGTTTTTTTTTTAATTTTTTCTTTTTGTGTTTTAGTGAATAAACGTGGACACAACACCTGGCAGGTTTTAAACCATGGCAAAAGTTTCCTTATAAGAGTTGGATTTAAGCAAATCTTTTCTTTTATCTTTATTTAAATAGCTAATATTGCTTTAAAACCCTCCTATAATACAGCGATGGAGATGCTCTAACTAGAACATTCGTAAAATCTCACTTAAACCCAGAAATCGAGAATTATATCTCTCAGCATTTTCCTAAATTAAGCGGAAATACAAATCAATCCAAAGAGCAGAGCTTTTCACACGAAAATCTACTTGGTAACCTTAGAACAGGTAAGAAGAAAAAAACTATTTTTTTGTTTGTTTGTTTTTCTCCTTTTATTCAGTAAAACAAATACTTTATCAATAACAAAAGTAAAAAATCTGAAAAAATAACGGATGAAAATTAACATTATCAACATAAATTTTAATTAGGTAACATAGAAGAAATAAATGACTGAGTCAAGATTCTTTAGCACCGGTATTAAAATTTTGAGATTTTTCTAGCCAAATTTCAAGTATTGTTCGGAAATGTGCAATGAATGCTTACTTTTTTTTTTAATTGCATAGTACATATATCAATTACTAATAAAAATTGATGCTATAGACCTTTAAAGCTGTCCGCCTAAGATTTTAAACAATCGATTTTATTGGTCCACATCAGTGTTTAAAATAAATTCATACTTGCCAAATATAAAAAAAAGCGTCAAAGACGACAAATAATAGAAATTACTCAAAATAATGAGATTTAAAAAATAAGAAATTCATGTCTTAGTTTTCTATTCTATTAAATTCATTCCATATTCATCTATTGTATTGTTTACAAATTAAATTGGTCATGAATCTCATAGCAAGAGTTGTGCTTATTAATTTGTTTTCGACCAATAATTAAATGTTCACATAGAATTTTAAATTTGTAACCAATATATTATGGGATTCATGACCAATTTAATTTGAAATTATTATGTTTTGTAACTTATAAAAGTTGAATTTATTTGATCGTAAGGCTTTCCACATAGAATTTTAAATAACCAATAATTATAATCTACATTAGCATCTAAAGTTTTGTCACATGTCCATAAAATTTTTCCACACGATCCTATTGAATAGATAGTGCAGAAAGGATCAAAAAAATTAGATTTTCATATTCAGATTGAGATTGTCATATATCAATGTAGGAGTTTTTTGTTTTGAGTTGTTCTATTTGTTATTTTTTTTTCTGAAATTTTATGTAAGTTGTATTGATTTTGCCTACTTAATTTTCTTCTTGATCAAAGCTATGCTCTGATGGAATAATAAAAAAAAAAAGAACGGCATGAGAAAGAACTCACCAATCTTCTTAGATATAAAATAATATTTGTTATTTCAATATTATTTGTAATAACCCCTAAATATGAAAATTAAATCCTCATCGCTTAGGTTTATGATCTCATCAAAGAACCATTGAAAATTTACCACAACTAATATGTCACCAGACAAAATTATGGCTCCTATCTCTTCAATGTAAAATGTACAAAAAATATATTTACTTTGTCGATTTTTTGTTATTATAATTTTTTTTCAAAGTTCATTATATATTCATATATTGTTTTGGTTTCAAAATTGATTTTTTTCATAGATACGAGAAAAAAAATTGTGTTTATTATATTGCATTTCGATTTGTAGATTAAATTGAAATTTTGTATTGATTATAGTAGCTAAGGAAAGAGAATAATTTTTGATTTTTTTGCTTTTTTGATGTTTTATAGAAAACAGATATAACGATAATGAAAATGAATATAATGAAGAAAAACACTTATTCACTCTGATTGGAAGAAGTAAGGTACAATCATTGAAAAATTATTTAAAATTTACCACAACCAATATGCTACCAGGCAAAAGTCCGGTCTTTACCTATTCAAGATAAAACTGACAAAAAATCGTCGATCTTTTGTGATTTTAAATTAGTTTCAAAATTTATTTCATATTCATCTATTGTCTTAGTTTCAAAATTAAAGTTGTCATGAATGTGAAAGCAAGAGTTGTGTTGATTAGGTTTTTTTTCAATTTAGTAGATCAAATCAGAAATTTGTATTGGTTAAATTAGTTAAGGAAATAAAATAACTTTTAACTTTATTACTTTTTGTTGTTTTCATAGAAAACATATATGTCAAAAAGGAAACTGAAAATGATAAAAAAACTCATTTTCTTTATTTAAAGAAGTGATGTATAATATTTTATTTTCGTGTCAATATTATGGTTTATAAATAGCATTTGATTACTTTGTTACACTATTAATTGACTATGGTATAAGTATAATAACTTATAAATGTTCGACCATATAATACATTTTTCAAACGAGACATATATAGATTCAAAACAAGACCGTTGAAACCTCACAAACTATATATAATTACTGAGATTAAAACTGCAATATTTTTAATATATATTATTACAATCACCATTATACACAAAATAATATTTTAATAAATATAATTGATCGCATGTCATTTTTATCAAATAATATTCAAAACAATATCCACGTGTAGCGTGGATGCAAAACCTAGTATATAGGAAAAATTGGAAAAAAAAAAAAAAAAAAAAAAAAAAAACAGTCTACTATAGTTTCACCTAAAAGAATCTGACAAAATTTGAGAATGTGAATTAAAACCCAACCTAGTATTTCAACAATTTACTATATAAAGAGAGAAGGGGAGCTTTTCAGCGTTGACACGTCAGCCCCCCCTTATTGGTCCAATTTTTTTAAAAAATTTTTTTATATCAAGTCAGCGTTAAGTAAAAAACTTTTAATTCTTCTGACCAAGCTGCGCACAAATCTTCCTTCAGAACCTCTGATAATCTAAACATACCACATATCACTTCCTCCAACATCTGATTCATCACACAGACAAATTTCATCAACCTTATCATGCCCACACCCCGAAACACACACGAAACCATAACCCTAAAATCGCTACAACCTCTCTAAAAACCTAATCATCGATTCCTTGAGTAATGTCGTCGAAGAAGAGGTATTGGTAATCGATCTGCTATGGCGACAAGCAGTCCACGAAGAGGCCATGATCGCCCCCGCCGTAGATGCAACCTCCTCCATCTCTGTCTCCGAGGATGACGCGAGCTGGGAATATGGTGATTCATCAACCTAACGAAGACGAGAGCTCCGGCTCTTCCAGCGATGATTCGTTTTGGAATAGTAATAACCGCGGATTCAATCTCTTGAATTACAAGGTGCAAACTCTTCATCGCCTCTCTGTATCATAATATCTATTATATAAAAAGAGGCCAACTCTCTCCAGCTGCTTGGATGTGGCAGGATCAAGGATGGATTTCATAACTGAAGGATTGGATACAGTCAGGAATAGGGCTGAAGACATCCATGTGGTTTGTCGATATAAATATATTCTTGTGTGGTTGTTTTCTCTGGTTTTCTTATTAATCATACCGTAGTGAGTCTCTTACATACCACTGCATTCCAGGAATTGGATATGCAATCACTCATGAATGAAATATATACAAAAGTTAGCATATGTTCTTGATTGAGTTTTTTTTTGTTTTTTTTTATGAAATGTTTAATTTATTGATATTTCCTTAGTTAATTACAAAGACAATATATTACAAACAGAGCATAAGGAGAACGAAACCAGATTCCCGAAACTAAAATTTTGCGAAGAATAAGTCTCAATAAGAAAACAAAGCGAACCAGGTTTGGAGAAGCTCTCTTAGTCTCGGCTCAGTCATTGAGGGATGCGATTCTATTCCGTATCAGTCTGTCAATGTGATGGTCACTAGTTTGACAGGTTTGTATCCTCTTTGATGAATGCGGTCGTTTCGTTCCCTCCAAATCGTGTAGATTGTTACCTAGAAAAAACCAGCCGGATGAGAATTGTTTTGTTTCTGTTTCCTTTGAAATTTATTAGTTGCTGCAACGTCCTTGTCCAATCCAGGTTTTGCCGTTGTCCAAGTAATTTCCCCGCCACCTCGCACCAGATCGTGAAAGCAAAGGGACATGCAAGGAACAAGTGTTCCCGGGTTTCGTTAATTTCTCCACATAATACACATGCATGAGTTCTTCCCCATCGCCGCATTCTATCTCTGGTTGGGAGTCTATTGTTGATAGCCAGCCACACAATAAAGCGACATCTCGGAATACCTTGAAAGAACCACACAACTTGTCGCCATGGAACCTGCATTTTTTGTGTTCGAATTTGCTCCCAAGTTTTTGAAGTTGAAAAATCGTCTTTAAACATTTGTGGCTGGTGGCGCCAAAGGTAGAAATCCGGTCCATTTTCGGAGGTAGGAACCGACTGGGCGTGTAGCTCGGTAATCAAATCCTGGAGTTGAGGAAGTATGGTTCGTCGCATTCTCCATCTGTGAGGTCCAAGGGCTTCATGAACACATGCCGTTGTAGGGATCCCAAATGTTTGAGGACCCAATGAACCTGTAACATCAATTATACGACCCAGAGGAAGCCAATAGTCATGCCAAAAGGAGATTGACTGACCATCACGTAGTACCCCTTGGATAAATGTTGATGCAAGAGGTCGAAGTTTGAGTAGTTTTCGCCAAATCCATGAACCTATTCCCGTGTCCGAGGCTGTCTAGAAACTTCCATTCCTCAAGAGATTGCATTTAATCCAAGCTACCCATAGTGATCCAGCTAGTGTATTAATCTCCATATCAAGTTTAACGCAAAGACTCTAGAGACATCTCGGATGCGCCTAATGCCCAAGCCTCCTTCCCCCTTTGGTGCACAAATTTCCGCCCAAGATATTTTTGCTCCCGTTGTTTTATTCGGGTTTCATGTCCAGAGAAATGCTCCACACATACTCTCAATTTCATCGAAGCACCACAGAGAAATTCTCATTCACGAGATCATGTTTTCCTTTTTTGATTTGGTATATATCATTCAGATTGACAAGACATCTACTGACTTGAAAGGCACCAATGTGAGGCTCAAGAATACTGTGACAAAGGTGATAACACAGCCATTCCTTTAAGATCAAGATCCAAATCAATCTTAATCAATAAACATCTAATTGTTTTCTCTTTGATTCCACCTGACATCCAAAAACAACTTTTGCATAGACATCATCTCCAAACAAGGACCTCATTAAAAGAACGAGAGAATGGACCCAGCTGAGACATGCACATAATGACTTTGTTTCTTACTTCTTTCCATTGCTGCAATGCAAATTAATCCAGAAATTTTAAAGGTGCGTATACTTTCATAATTGTGTTTCGTTACTAAAGAATTATGGAATGTAATTGGAAAATGCTTTGCCATGTAGCTTTATCCCAAACTAAATCTGGCTGGCAAGAAAGAAGATTTGAGAAACAAGCTAGGGTCCATCTTTTTTCCATCTGGTAAAAACGTTGCTTATAACTATTAATTGTTTTTCTTATGTTCAAAGTAATTTATGATTTATTTTACACTCATGAATGTTCTCGATTGAGGAATTTGAAGACTTAAGTACGTATGGCTAATACAACACTTGAAAAGCATCCAAAACCCAAAGAATTCTCCATCTCGTGTGTACGTATGGCCAAGGTTGTGTTAGTCAAAGAATCAAGCATATGCAGACGATTTGAAATCGACATTTTAATCACCTTCGGGTTGGTTCATATTTGATGATCAGCAGAGTTTACACCAGGTTCGTCATAATTCAGGTAAAGGAAAGGTGGTTCAGTTGAAGGTTCTTAATGTATGAAATTGTTAAATGTTAGTAGGATACGAGGATGTAATCCCTCCTGGTAAACAAACCTATTGTCTGGAGTCTTCTTGCAGGTAAGAAGATAGGGTTGAAGTTCGTATACTTATTTCTCATACTTACACAACACATGCAAAGAAATTCATACTATATCTAAAAATAGTGTCTAGAAAGAAATACATGAGGTTTTTTTTTTAAAATCAAATTACAATCATATAAGGAAAAATGGTTTTGTATTACGTGGTTGAAATAAAAACCCGCGCGCGTCTGCGCGGGTATTCACCTAGTGCAAAAAAAAACATAACCTATTCAACTAAAAACTCAACCAATTCAAGGAAGGAAATTAAAACCCAACATTATCCCACATAGTCTTCGAGTATCGTGTTCTTTGTTTGGCTATTTTTTGAATCAACAAACATGGAACATAAAACTTGTTTTGTTTCGATATAACAAAAACAAAAAGAGAGAAGCACCCCTTGTTTCGAATGATGCAGTTACAATCTAAGGAGGTTGTACACCAGCGATAAATCAATAAGGTCTTTGAAGTTGTAGTTCGCTGGAAAACTCTTCCACTAAAGGAATCAACATGGGAGGAAAAGAAACAACTTAAATCAAGTTTTCCTAAAGTCAACATGAACCTATAGGACAAGGTACATGAATGGTTCCACCAAGCAAACCAAACCGGAAGTACTAGGATTAATCGTTCACAAGACCTTAGATTTTCAGTTGTTATTTATTTCATAATCTCGATCGTTTTTTTTGTTAATAATTGGAGAGACTTAGTCTTCCTTCTTATTATGAGCCAATCTCCCCACTTTCTCATTTCTCATGTACGCATGAATCAATGATTCCATATCTTGTAATAAATATAATTAAAAACCGAGATTATGGAAAGGATGGAAATAAATATATGAAATTTGACACTTTCGTATGATTATAAAATTATTATTTGGTAAGGAATGAAAGGGATTTGAGACTTTCGTATATGACTTTCGTATAGGATTAAAAAATTATTATTTTTGAATTAAATGTTTTATTATATTGTTTGAGTTTTACGTATATTCTGTTCAAATATTATTCAAAAGTTTCAGATTTTATTTAGATTAGTCTATAATACTTTAAAATAAAATATTATTTGATTTCATACTATTTCATAAATTACATGCATACTCTCCATTGAAAATAATTAATTATTATTTGATAACAATGATAGATAAACGATATAGGATATATTCAATCATTCATTTAAAGGTAGATTTTATTGTCTTTTTTCTTTTTCATATTTAATCTTCTCCTTCAACTCACGGAGGTAGGCTTCGCGTAATCTAATCTCCCACATGAGCCTTCGCAGCATTCCAAATCCACCTCGAACAGGATCATGTGTCCATGCGACACCTTCCGTGAGTATGGAAGATGCCAACATAGATCTTTGTTCGACAGGAGCACGTCTCATCATTCTTATAATATTTGGCGTACCAAACAGTTCATTAGCACTTTCGTACTCGCCTTGTCTATAAAAAAAAGAAGATAAATTAGTATCAAATTTTTTTTTTGATAATCATACTTATAACAAACAGCTTAGCAAAAGAAATTAGTTAGCAACAAATATAAGAGAATAAGTACACTTCAGATGGAAAATATGCTGCAAATTCGCAATTTCTACTGCATCTTTTGTTTCTTGTGGTGCAAACTGCACAAGGACTAGGTTTAGTATTGGCTCCTAGGGCTTCCATCACAATTTTAAATTTTTTTTTGATGAAATAGAAATCTGTAAATTAAGAAATTGAAAGATGAAAAAAAAAAACACTAACGACGAAGTATTTATAGGTAAATTTCTGCAAAATAAAGTCAAAATAAATTTATTATACATCCAAAATTAGAGGATGTTCTTAAAGACTTCGTGGTTTTTTTAGGTAATAAACTCAAAATTTTGTTTGACTTCAAAATATAAAGTTATATAGATATTGCATTCGACCAAAAATAAATAAATAGATATTGCCATATTTATAAATAATATGATTAAAACCAAACTATTTTTAGTCACATATATAATTAACAAATCCCATATATATTAATTGACAAGTTTTATTGCCATATTTATAATATGATTAAAACCAAACTATTTTTAGTCACATATATAATTAACAAATCCCATATATATTAATTGACAAGTTTAAATTATAAATAAACTTGTCAATTAATATATATGGGATTTGTTAATTATATCTGTGACTAAAAATAGTTTGGTTTTAATCATATTCATATTATACAAATAGCAATATCTATTTATTTATTTTTGGTCGAATGCAATATCTATATAACTTTATATTTTTAGTCACATATATAATTAACAAATCCCATATATATTAATTGACATGTTTAAATTCAAAGAATCTTTAGTTTGATTATATTGACATCTCATGCCATTAGAAAATGTTTGCAAATCCTATTGTTTACCTAAATTATTAATGGACTTAAAATTAAGTTACACAATGACATTCTACTACATATCTTTATGGTTCTTATTAATTTCCTAAATCTAAATATTCATATCTTTACTCAGATTTAATAATTTTAAAAAAAAAAAATATTTTTGGAAAATTAAATAAAAAGTAGAGTAACCTTAATATTATCCATTTGTTCTTATTTTTCAATTATTAAATTATCTTACTTTTATTTATCATTTTTTTCTTTTCTTGCAAAACTAATGATTAAAAAAAATGATTACTTTGTAAATAACAAAGTTTTACGCTAAAAATAGAAAAATGAATAGTGTTATTCCTTCGACTTTTTACCGACTTCTCGCATGCAAGTATGCAACAAGAACCCGATCAACTTACTTGACTATTTACATATCTTATTTCTAGCAACCATTTTTTCTATCTTTTCCTACGACAGATGGATCCTGACTTAGCTAATTCCTGACTCCATGGCATCCTCTTAATTACGTCGAACCTATGTCATACAATCCTAGTCCATTCATTACATTCTTCTTATGTTGATTTTATGCTCACGAGTTCCGAGATTGAGTAGTTAAACCTAACAGTCTTTCTAAAATGAGAAAGTTAGCTTACGAGTTACGACTTGACTGGATATTTGAATTATGAACTTCTGCCTACGAAACAAAACGACTTCTAAACCTCATGTTTAAGATAGGCAGAAAGACGTGAAGATGCATGTGTTGATGTGTCAGTCAGGAAGTAGTACATGAAGTGATACATGACGTGGAAATGTGCTATTGCTGAGATATGAACGAATTTAGGTGATAAAATTTGAGTCATAAGTTGGTTGATGAGCTGGATGAAGATATTGAAGAGTATATTGCAGTTTTGGAGTGTTTTCATATTCTTAGGAGAAGACATAGGAGAATATAATATTTCCAAAAGGATTTGGAGATATCTTTAAATAAAGGAAATATGCTATATGAATATTTTGGAAAAACTTGATGTGCAAGTTGAATAATATATATAGTGGTCGTGGCCTTTTGGCATAGGGAGAGCTTGAGAGAAAAAGAAAAGCAAAAAGGGGTTTTGGTGAGACATCGTGTGTGAATCAAAGTCTAGGTTTGGGAGAGTTTAGCTCAGGGTTAGGCTATCCTGAAGAGTTCATGTTATAGAATATAGCAGTATTTCAAGAGGGTTGTGTTTGATCTACGTGTTTGCAATTTGGTTGTAATTGCTTTCTGATTCTAGTGAATTCGAATACTGGACGTGGTCTCGAGGAGTAGGAAACGAACCTCGTTAAAAAAACTTTGTGTGCATTTACTTTCTGCATTTTATTATTGTCTCACCAGCATTTACAATTGGTATCAAAGCGGGTTCTCGATAGAGATTTAGTCTTGTTTCGGGTAGATCGAAGGTGAGGATCAAAAGTAGTTCATGAAGTAGGACAAAGTTCGAAATCGGGTTTGATGGAGTCCCATCATGAAGGTACGTCTATGACAAGACCACTACGGCTTGATTCTTCAAATTATGGGTATTAGAAGGTTTGTATGCAAGCTTTCATTAGTGGTCTTGATGAAGATTGTTGGAATTCGATTGAGATTGGTTGGAATCCTCCTGTGATGACTGATGATAAGGGAGTTGAAGTTCCTAAGCCGAGAGATGAATGGAATGCTACAAAGAAGAAGGCATCAAGTTGTAATTCTAAAGCCAATACTGCAATTTATAATGCAATTGATGCAAACTACTTCAAGCTGATTTCTCAATGTGCATCAGTTCAGAAGGCATGGAAGACATTAGAGAACATGTTTCAAGGTACTACAAGTGTCAAGAGAACTAAGCTGGATATGTTAGCATCTAAGTTTGAGAATATAAGGATGGATGAAGGGGAAACTGTGGCTCAATTTAGTGCTAAGTTGTGTGACATATCTAATGAGTCATTCGCTCTTGGAAAGCAGTACAAGGACAAAAATCTTGTGAAGAAACTGAAGAGATCGCTTCCATCAAAGTTTGAGTCAAAAATTTCTGCAGTTGAAGAAGCTCACAATCTGGATGAGATGGCTTTTGATGAGTTTGTTGGGATACTTCAAGCTTTTGAGTTGAGCAAATTGTATGAAGACAAAGGTTAGAAGAAGGAGGTTGATGTTGGAGTTGCTCTAAAGGTTTCATCTTCTGAAGATTCTATGGCGATGATGTCAAGACAATTTGCTAAGTATTTGAAGCAGAAGGGAAATGAGAAGGAGAAAGGAAAGGAGTTTGGAAAGTCATCATCGAAGATACAATGCTTTGAGTGCCAAGGCTTTGGACATATTCGCTCTGATTGTGCGAACTTGCAGCAGCAAAAGAAGAAGAAAATCAATGATTCTGGAACTGATTCAGATTATGGTGAAGAACTAAAGAATTGTGTGGCATTTACAACCTTTGAGTCTGGTTCTGCAACAAAACCTGCAGCAGGATCCGAGTCAGTGTCTGCAACAGGATATGCGTCAGCGTTTGCAGCAGGGTCTGAAGTTGGAAGTGACAATGATGAAAGTGATGACGATGCTGTAAGTGTCGATGATAAAGAGTTTGTTGAGAGTTACAAGGCGTTGTATGAGCATTGCTGTAAACTGGTTGAGGAGAATTCAGTGTTGACTAAGGAGAAAGTCAAGTTAGAAGCTCAAGTGGTTGAGGTACAAAAGTATGCAACAGAGAAAGAAGAAGAAGCACAACAAGCTAGAGATCAACTTGAAGAAACACAAAAAGGTTTGAGGATGTTGAATAATGGCACGAATCAGTTGGATCATCTTCTTAGAATTGGGAAAAGTGATCGATATGGTCTTGGATTTAAAGGGAAATCTTCAAAAGTTGATTGTGGTTTGGTGTCTGGTGGAAAAATGGAGACTGCAACTGGTACAGAGACTGCAACTGATACAAAGAAGGCAACTGGTACAAGAACTGATACAGAGCCTGCAACAAGGAAAATCCCAGAAGTGCAGAGTGCACCTCGACGAATTTTTTGACCTGTGTGCCATCACTGTGGAGTTGTTGGGCATATTAGACTAAGATGTTTCAGGTTATTGAAGGAGAATAATCGAATGGAGCAAGTTTATGGTGTGAGATTTCATGGTCCAACATGTTATTCTTGTTGGGTTCAAGGACATGTTCAACGTAATTGTTTCAAGTCTGTTCAAGGGGTTTTTTGGACTAGGAAAGTCAATCATTACGGAAATGGTGCAGTGGGAGTTTATCCTCAATTTGGAGGGAGACGGTTCCTTCATTAGTTTTTGACCATTATGTGACTCAAGCAGGGGGAGAATGTGTGTTGCTGGTGTTGTTGTGTTACTGGTGACGAAGCTTTTGAAGCTAGGGTTGCTCGAATTCACATACATAGTCAAAAAAAGGGAGAATGGAGATGCATGTGTTGCTGTGTCAGTCAGGAAGTAGTACATGAAGTGATACATGACGTGAAAATGTGATATTGCTGAGATATGAACGAATCTAGGTGATAAGATTAGAGTCATGAGTTGGTTGATGAGCTGGATGAAGATATTGAAGAGGATATTGCAGCTTTGGAGTGTTTCCATATTCTTAGGAGAAGACATAAGAGAATATAATATTTTTAAAATGATTTGGAGATATCTTTAAATAAAGGAAATATGTTATATGAATATTTTGGAAAAACTTGATGTGCAAGTTGAATAATATATATAGTGGTCGTGGTCTTTTGGCATAGGGAGAGCTTGAGAGAAAAAGAAAAGCAAAAAGGGTTTTTGGTGAGAAATCGTGTGTGAATCAAAGTCTAGGCTTGGGGGAGTTTAGCTCAGGGTTAGGTTATCCTGAAGAGTTTATGTTATAAAATATAGCAGTATTTCAAGAGGGTTGTGTTTGATCTACGTATTTGCAATTTGGTTGTAATTACTTTCTGATTCTAGTGAATTCGAATACTGAACGTGACCCCACGAAATAGGAAACGAACCTCGTTAAAAAACTATGTGTACTTGCACTTTATTTTTGTGCATTTACAAGATGACCAAGTTTGAAATCGACGTACGTGGCCAGTTAAGTAAGCACTTATTAAAAGTTTCTTCCACATGCATGTCTTCCTTAGATATGAGATACCGAGATTTCCACAATAGTGATATCTAATCGATCTCTTGAAAAGTGTAGTTTCTACATTCTTAAATTGTGATGCATTAAGTAATCCTATTGAAGTAGCTAGCTAACCCGTTTCATTTTCTCTCTTGGAAGTGTGCAACTGACTTATTCTTGTTATGGTATTCTATCCATTGATTATTATTTTCTTGATACTCCGCCTCTCCAGTGACGTGCGTAGGTTCATAGGGGCTTAAAGTAAATAAAAAAAATAGGGCCTTTTAATAAAAAAATATAATGTAATTTCAAAACGATACAAAATATTCAAAACAAATCTATAAAACAAAGAGGTGAAACAAAAGAATGAAAAAGAGGTGAAATAAAAAAATCGAATGGGGCTTAGTTGATTAGTCTATAGGATGTTCTTGTGCGTTAGAAGACTAAAAGATCTTAAAAGAGGTAATCCAAAAAAATTCGGTTCAAAGGAGGAAGATCTTAAAAAATTGAGATTTTTAATCTCTTTCTCTTTGAAAAAATCTAACCAAATTTCATTAATCGATTAACCAAATCTCTTGTTTATAAACTTTAATCTATCTCTTTTCCATTTGGGATTCCGATTTTTGGGTTGAGATACAGATTTTCTTTTCAGAATCCCCATTTCCATTTTTTCCATCTAAAAAAGAAAAAAAAAACAGAAATAGAAAAATGACCATACTTGGAATCGAACTCGGGTTACTAGAATTAAAAACCACTCTGATACACAATACTTCCAGAAAATAGGGCCTCAAAAGTATATATATTTTTGATATATAAATCTCAATATATTAAAAAAATTATTAATAAAATATAATTTTTAATATATATAAAAGATCCGGATATCCGGACATTATAATTTAACTATCCGGATCCGGTTTTGACGGATCAAAAATTTTACTATCCGGATCCGGTTTTGACGGATCAAAGATTTTACTATCCGGATCCGGATCCGACCCCCTCAGATATCTGGATTTTCGAAGCAGATCAGAACGAATCTCGGATCGGATTTCAGATTCCGGATAATAGTTCCACCCCTAATACACAATACTGTCAGGAAATAGGGCCCCAAAAGGATATAGATTTTTTGGAGGCCTAGGGCAAAAGCCTTTTTGAATGTACAGGTGACCTCTCAATAGAAGATATATTTCACCTACTTTCATTCACTTCCTTATATGAGGTCGGGAAAGTTGGGTTCCTACAAGAAAAGGATTGCTTTTAGTGGTTAGGAAATTTCTAGCTACATATCATATATCTAGATTTGCAACTCATGTTACTGCGAAAACTTCTTTATTGTTGAAAATTGGGTTCCTATTTTCTTTTTCTAAGCAACAAAAAAAATGTAATAGAACTCTTAAGAGCCACTGTTAAACATAGTCCTTGTGCAGTTTACATCACCAAGAACAAAAATTGCGCCAGAAATAACTAACTTTAGTAGTAAACAGTATAGCTAAAAAATAATCAGAGATTCCGACTGGAAAAAATTGGAAGCAAATTTGTGATTTTCTGGCGCTGTTTTTGTGTGTGTGGTGCAAACTGCACTAGAACCACGTCTAACGTTGGTTCCTACGGTTTTCATCTCTTTTTTTTTTTTTTTTTTGAAAATAAAAATCTATAAAATAAGTAATTGAAAACTGAAGAAAAATGTATTATCAAAGAAGTATTTATAGATAAGTGTCTGCAAAATACAGTCAAAAGAAGTTTATTAAATAGCCAAATATGAGGATTAAATTCATTTGACTTCAAAATTTAAAGTTATATATATATTGCTATAATTATTGATGTTAAAGTAATATTTCGATAAGTCAATTAGATTTTGATACGTGTTAAGAAAAAATTTTCCAAACGAGATTGAATCATGTGATTATATTTCGACACGTCTCAACAAATGTTTAATTATTGTTTTCAATTCAATTTTGTCACACTTTTTCAAATATGCAGTTTCATATATCTATATTATTTTCCAAAACTTTGACTGATTAATTCGTATATTCCTATTTATATTGGGTTTACTTTTTTCTTGCAATTCCTCATATTTTAAAAGTTTCCCAAAAGAATGGGTTGTTTAGATAATAGTAAGAGTTCGAGCAGGTAAAACAAAACTATCTATAATATAGCAAGCCTATTATATAGAACTAAGGTAGGCTCTATGTAATCTAATCTGCCACATGAGTTCTCGGAGCATTCCGAATCCATCACTAGCTTATTATATAGAGCCAAAATGCCAACAACTGATTTTGTTCCTTTTTTTTTTGCTTTTTTTTCCTCAACAAAGATACATTAATTAAATATTAAAAACGAACCATAACACTACTATTACATATTGATCCTAGTTCAACCAGGGGCGGCTCAAAGATAAGTTGGACCTTGTGTCATATAGAAAAATTAGGCTTTTAACTTTTTAAAAAAAAAATTAATTGGGCCCTTAATTATATAAATTAACAACTATTAAATTAGTTAAAAGACTAGGATTATACCCGGTGCTACGCACCGGTAAAGTTACCTATAAATTGCATGTGATTAATTTAAAACAAAATTATTACTAAATTTTGTATTTAAATCCTTATGTGGCTTCTTACGTTTCATTTTCTTATTATAATACAGCATAATTATTGGCAAAATAAAAATGATTCGATCTAAAAACAAAAAAAACCTATTAGAACATGGCCGTTAATTTGAAGGTGACGTTATAAAACATACAAACAAAAAAATCAGATACAAACTTACGTTTCTAAATATTGTGGTGGCTTGCTGTTAACTCTTTGGTTTGCATGTTACATGAAGTATCTCGGTGCCTTGAATGTATTCCTCGTCAAACTGCCCAACTACACTTTGCAAAACATATTTTGAAAACAAAATAATAGTTATAAATAACGAAGGATTCTAGAGTACTCATGATGATCGTGTAAAAAAGGCATATAAAAGACTAAATTCTCGTTTATAAAGAAATTTTGAGGAAGTTATAAAGATCTTGATGACTCCTTAGAAGTGGAGAATGTGGGCAGTTTTTTTCCATAAAAATCGGATAAAATTGATACCTTTGACACGTTCATTTTTTAATTTTATTGTTGTTTTTTTTTTATTTTGAAAAACTTGCCACATGTCAATATTTGATTGCACAAGTGGTTTGTGATTTGGTAAATAAAGGATTTTATTAACTCACGTGATATCTCACGTGTTTATCTTCTTCCTTCCAAGTTCTAATCTAATGTTTTTTTTTTTTATCAGCCGTTTCTGAAACTTACACTATATATTTTTTTTTTTCTTAAAAAAAAATTGGGCCTCAATTTAAAGGAAATTTTTGAGAAATTTTTTTGGAAGAGGATGACGTCATCTTCACCGATTTAAAGCAATACGTGTGGAAAGCAACCAAAGTCTTTTGGAAGTATCATGCATGTCTTGGCTAGATCAAATTAAGGCCTTGTTGGAATTTGTGATATAAAACAAAAAGGTGTTGAATTGCTCTCAGAATAAGAAATTTAGATTAAGGGTGAATCTATGTTTATTGATCTGATGAATAAAATATTTGCTCTCGTGAGCATACATATTTATAGCTAAAGCTTAACATAATTATTCTAGGAAAAACTCTTAAACCGTAGAAAATAAAACTAATGCAATTAAAAATTTAACTAAAACATAAATGTAAATTTCCTTATTGCATAAGAATTTCCTTCTCTTATTCTCGACAATCGCTCTTTAATTAATACAAGTCACGTGCCTCTCACATGTCCTTTTTATTGTCTTCTTCATTTCGTGTATTCTTTTTCTTGAGCAGAATCAAAGGATTTGGTGAGAATCCAACAGGGTTCCAAGATGAAAAATACTCTTTTGATTACTTATAGGTTTTCTGCAAATCAACTCCTCAAGTGGTTTTTTTGTAAATCTACCCTCGACTTTCAGAAAATGCAGATCAACCTACCAAGTCCGAGTCAACCCGCAATATAACTCTCGTCTGTGTATACATTTTACAACCCGTATATAACTTATCAAACGACATCGTTTTTGCTGGTTTTTTAAAACCAGATAATGCAAAATCAGGATTCGTACTCGTGACCTCTTATTCACTTGCCACGAAACCAATACTATTATGTCAAAATCGTTTTTGTTGTCCTAACCAATATAATTATATTTATATATATTACAATGATGTGTTTTATCCTTTGAATATTTTTGCGAGAAAACGTGATTTTGCGGTTTTTGTGGGAAAACGTGATTTTGGCGGAAAATCGTTAAAATATACGTTTCTTGCCAAAATATCATTTGCTTACCAAAATCGTAAAATCGGGTTTTCCCGTCAAAACCGCAAAATCGGGTTTTCCCGTCAAAACCGCGAAATCGCATTTTCCGTCAAAACCGCAAAATCGCGTTTTCCTGCCAAAACCGCCTAATCAGGTTTTAGCGGGCAAACGTGATTTTGCGGTTTTGGCGGGAAATACCGCAAACACAATTTCGCAATTTTGCGTTTTAGCGGGAAACTGCGATTTTGCGGTTTTGACGGAAAACACAATTTCGTGGTTTTGGCGGGAAATTCGATTTTACGTTTTCCCGCTAAAACCGCAAAATTGCGTTTTCCCGCCAAAACCGCAAAATCAGGTTTTAGCGGGCAAACGTGATTTTGCCGTTTTGGCGGGAAAACGTGATTTTGCGTTTTAGCGGGAAACCGCGATTTCGCGGTTTTGACGGGAAAACCTGATTTCGCGGTTTTGACGGGAAAACCTGATTTTGCAGTTTTGATGGGAAAACGCGATTTCGCGGTTTTGGCGGGAAAACGCGATTTCGCAGTTTTGGCGGGAAATACGATTTTACGTTTTCCCGCTAAAACCGCAAAATCGTGTTTTCCCGCCAAAACCCCAAAATCACGTTTGCCCGCTAAAACCTGATTTTGCGGTTTTGGTAGGAAAATGCGATTTTGCGGTTTTGATGGAAAACGCGATTTTGCGGTTTTGATGGAAAACGCGATTTCGCGGTTTTTACGGGAAAACGTGATTTCGCAGTTTTGGCAGAAAATTTGATTTTACGATTTTGGTAGATAAAACACATCGTTGTAATATATATATATATATATATATATATATATATAATTATAGTGGTTAGGACTAAAAAACAATATTGGTATAATGGTAGCAAGTGAATAAGAGGTCACGAGTTCGAATCCTGGTTGTAAAATGTATACACATACGAGGATTATATTGTTGGTTGACTCGGACTTGGTAGGTTGACCTTTATTTTCTGAAGTCGAAGGTTGATTTGTAGAAAACCCTTACCTATATGGCTATATAGTACCTAAAAGAGGTTCCATATCACTATCCTGGAAACAAAACCATCATAATTTTAAGAGTTTTTTTCTGTTGAAGAACCATAATTGTAAGTTGTAACACTTGAGATCTGAGAACTCACTCAGTGCAAGAGAAGTAACTATGCCATCTGAAACGTCAATCTTTTGAGCTTATCTCTAGGCTAAAGCCTCGACCACTCTCTACGTTTTCGAATCAAACCACATAATCTGAGGAAAGCTTGTACTGTCCTCGAATTTTGGGTTTGCAACCATGGTTGTCTTAAGAACAAATAGTCTAATTGGAGTAAACCAAAGATAAGACGAGGAAGATATTTGGTGGCATAGAAATCTTTGAAAGAGACCATTTTTGAAGCGTTGGAGACATTTAAACGAAGCATGATTTATCGTTTCCTCCTCAAGTAAAAAAATTTAGAAATTTGGCCTCACATATTTACTTTATTATTGAAAATTAGAAAGAATGGCATATTTATGATTCAAAATTATTTAATAATATCACCATTTTTAAAAATTAGTTGTAAGAATAAATTACTGTTCTTATAGCTATTTTCATTAGAATGTTTAATATAACTACACTTTTGAACTGAGTATTATGCAGAGCGAGAACGAAAGTGCTGATAAGTTGTTTGGTACATTAAATATAACGAAAATGACGAAACTTTCCTATAGAGAAGACATATGTACGTATTTAAGACACGTACGTTAGAAAAGAAAAGATAAAGACAATGAATACAATTCAACTAGAAAGGATAGTGCGAACTCGCAATTTTTTGGGTTTTGGAGATGAAAATGTGAATTTTATTAACCAAAATGGAACGGTTTTTACTACAAATGCTTAGCGTAGCTATTAGTTTCATCATATCCAAAAAAGAATAAAAAAACTTTGATGAAACAGTTGGCGAACCACTCTTGGAGAAGGTTTGTAAAGGCAGGCTGTTCTCTTCGAGCTAGAAAAGTGTCTCGGATGCATCGGTCAATCTGCTGGTTGAAGACGAGAGACAGCGGAGATAAAATGTGCTGTTGTGGAGTCTGTTGTTACGTTCCTCATATGTAGATATTGTTGTATGAGAGGCTACACGTTTGAGAGCCAGGGAAACATTTGCAGAAACAGAGGAGAGCCAGGCAATAAGAACAGCAGACCAGTTGTGGAACATGAAACGCGGCTGTCTTAATCGGTGGAGAACAATTGATATGATTCTGGATGAGCAGCTTGAACCGGAGCTGGGAGCTTTGCTTGAACCAGATGGAATGCTCCGGAAAGGATCTAGATCGGATGCTAACCGATCCAAATATTGCTCAAGGATAGGAGCTAAGGCCAAACGATTCAAAAAGGTCTTAGGGAAGTTATTCCATCAAGTCGGATTTATCAAGGTCACTTGGGCTCGGTCGAAGAAGTTGTTACCATCCTCACCGGATTTGGAAACAAGGCCCAAGTATATCAACAAATGGCTAAGTGGTTTAATTGAGCTCTTTTCCTCCTCTTTGGTTTTGTCCCATTGGGTTTTCCAAAGAAAGGTTTTTAATGAGGCAATTGGATCACTTCCAATAAAACCCATTTGTTGATCTAAGCCCAAAAGAAGCCCACGAAATTGTCAAGTCAAAGGGGCATTCAAACTTCTTTATTTTCTTTTCAATTTCGAGGATGATTAATGTTTTGCATGCAAGCCTCTTGTTTCCTCGATGGATATTGCACTTTGTAATCCTCATTTGAGAAAGGCATCTAGCATTTGAATAAAAATCTCTTTCTCTTCTAGATCAAATTCTCGTTGGTGTGTAATATCCATCGAAATCCTTTGATGTTTTTGGTGAGTCATATCCAAAAAGATCAAAGCGGAATATCAAGGGCCTTCCGCAACCCTTGTGAGACCATTCGATCCACGTCCCTTGAAGTGATTCTATTGCTTGCAAGGCTTATCAAATCTGTACCCAAACCATAGAGTGTGTTCCTTGGGTCGAATCGTAACAACAATGCTCCAAATTTGTTCACATAAATCATTATAAAGAAGAAGATGATCTCTCGTGTCTGGTTGAGTATTGGAGGCAGGTTCGGCCTATGGCATAAGCCACATAAACCATAGATTAGGTTATATAGGCCAAATTTAAAATTATATAGATAAGAATAACGTTGATTGAAAATTTATAAGCTTTTTTTTTGTAAAATGTTTACCATTTGAACTCATTTTGAATAGGGTCTCTACTTCCATTGGGCCAGCTTTGATTGCATATACCAGAAGTTGTAGACGTGTTGATTCTTCAAGCTGACAGCCATGCGCGAACGGGCAGGCGGTCTAGATAAGATATCCAGAAGATGAAAGCGATCTTGGGAACATAGCCTTAATTTGAACCAGACACCCATGGTTTGGTTGTGGCTGTTGGTTATTGGGCTATTTGTACATTGTATCTTAGGCAGCAAGTCTCTTGCGGGACAAGGGTTAGGTTTAATCCTATATCGTTGTACATATATAGTTTGCTCAAGGGTTGGAGATCAATACAACAATACATTCTCTAATTCTACATTGGTCGTAGGTGGTTCCAAGCGTGGCTTGTTGAAAAGCTCTGGTTCATCACAGTCCCTAAGGGACCAGCTGCATATAACCCAATTCTGACCAATGGTCGTCAAACAAGAAACTTGTTCCCATTGCGTTCTTTATGGAACTTGTGAGAACGGTTCATGCAAGTGGACGAATGAAGATCATCGATTTCCATTGCCAGGAGTCGTCTCGCAATTTCTGATGAATTTGTTTTTGTTTTTAGCAAACTATTCAAGGACCGCTGTCACCATTGGCTCCATTACATTTTTTTTTTTTTTTGTATGTATTTTAGTTTTTGGTAAATTCACTAATTTAAAAGTTAGTTAAAAACGATGTATATCAAAAGAAGTTTTTATAGATAAATACGGAAAAATACAGTCAACAAAATTATTATATTTCCAATTATGCCTAAATTTGCTCGAAGTATTAATTATATTAATACCTTTTCTGTTTTGCAAATAATTCTAAATTTTCATTTGACTTCTATATTTAATGTTATATATATTGCCATAATCAGATATATATGGCTAATCTTCCTCAAGTTGAAACTATATATATTATCACATGATTACTAACAAATTAGTATATTTACTATTTAATAGTGATAAACCAATCCTTTCCTTACAATTCTCTTCTTCGTCTTTCCAATAAGAGAGAGAAAAAGAGCAAATATAATGGCTAATCTTGGTCTAATAAGCACTCTAATCACAGTTTGTATTTGTTTACTTCCGAGCATCACCAAATCGTCAGAGTCCATTAAAGTTGTTTTACCCAAATCCCTAAACCTCACCCTCCTCACCGATCCTTCCACCATCTCTGCCGCCTCTCACGATTTCGGAAACATCACCACCGTGACTCCCGGCGGCGTTCTCTGCCCTTCCTCCCCCGCCGAGATATCCCGTCTCCTCCAGTACGCCGCGAGCGGAGAAAGGATGTTCCAAGTTGCGGCTCGCGGCCAAGGCCACTCCTTAAACGGCCAAGCATCCGTCTCAGGCGGAGTAATCGTCAACATGACGTGTCTCTCTGGCGTGGTGGTTTCAAAAGACAAGAAGTATGCTGATGTGGCGGGGGGGACGTTATGGGTGGATGTGCTGAAGGAGACGGCGGAGAAAGGTGTTTCGCCGGTTTCTTGGACGGATTATTTGCATGTTAGCGTCGGAGGAACGCTGTCAAATGCTGGAATCGGCGGTCAAGTGTTTAGACACGGTCCTCAAATTAGTAACGTCCTTGAGTTGGACGTTATAACTGGTACGCAAACACAGAAAACAAAAAAAATCAATCTATATATTTTTTTTTATAAGTTTTTCTGGTGTCGCATCTTTCATGTTTTATAGTTCTACTACACTTTTTGCACCACACGCAAGGGAATCTTCGAAACATGATAAAATGCGTAACGCATCTAAGGTCTTTAATGTCTAATATGCGTGTCTATTTGTGATTTTTCTAATGTTCATGCATGACGCATATGTAAATGGAACTTTTTTCCTTTCGGAGATTTTTTTCAAGTAAACAATTAATAATAATAATGATTTCACCTAACAACTAATTATATATATTAAGTTGTGCTTAATTATCATTGCGGATGTTATGTTTGATATATTTCAGGAAAAGGTGAAATGTTAGTATGCTCCCCACAGTTAAACTCAGAGTTGTTCTATGGAGTTTTAGGAGGTTTGGGTCAATTTGGAATAATAACGAGAGCCAGAATTGTTTTGTGGAACCATGCACCTAAAAGGGTACGTATCATCAAATCTCACCTTTTGTTTTTTTTTCCTATTAAAATCTATGCATTTCCTTTCGTGGCTCGCTGATCTGGCTAACTAGTGTAATTTTGGAAAGTTATCTAACTAGTCTTTGTGAATTAATTGTAAATTTTGAAAATTTGGATATTAATTACGGTAAATAGTTGGTAACGTATTGGATAATGTTCGATAAAAAAAAAAAAAAAACGTATGGATCACAGCTCATGAGAATTTCTTAGATGGTAGCCCAAAACTATAATTAGGTACATAATTAATTTGGTACGAATTGCGAATCTAGTCAAAGGCTTAATTTGAATTGATTTGAACAAAATCTATGCGTTGAATGAAAAACAGAAAGATATGGCATATATTTTATTATAATTTATAATCCTAGGACTTGTTATAGTCCAATCTTGTCGACGTATGCTTGCAAATCTAACTGATGCAAGAAAAAATATTCTTTTATTGTAGTCAATCTATTTTTTTTGTTATAGTGTAATCAAACTCCTTAATTAGGCAATCGACTTAAATTTTGTGATCTAGTCTATGAATTTTATTGGTGAGTTGGTTGACTAGTTAAAAATCTTGCAACCACGGTAAACACAATAATTGGTTCTCATTTTTAAATTTGTTTAAAAAGATGATTATTATTTGACCATAATATGCGATGACGATCCGTTTTATGTTACGTATGTTTGTATGATTTGAAAACTTATACTGGTTATACTTTATGGATCGGAAATTTGAAATAATGGTATATTCACTTCAAAGTACTTAAAATATGTGAAAATAATACGGTTTCTTTACATATGTGTTAATCAGAAGGGAAAAATTCAAATGAAATGGTGTAGGTGAAATGGTTTCGGATGCTGTACAATGACTTCACAGCTTTTACAAACGATCAAGAACGTTTGATATCAATACCCAATGATGTTGGAGTTGACTATTTAGAAGGTCAACTAATGTTGTCAAACGGCATCGTAGACACCTCTTTTTTTCCACCATCCGATCAATCTAAAATCATTGATTTAGTGAAGAACCACGGTATCATTTATGTTCTCGAAGTAGCTAAGTATTATGATTATGATGATCCCACACTTCCCATCATTGGCCAGGTACTACACATTTACATATTCATTCTATGCACACTATATATGGTCGTTTCTTACATGTATCATCATCATTTACATCACATTAAGACATTCATCATCATCATAGTATATATATTATTTTCTCACATTTGTAAGAACTTATACGTTAGATTAGTATACATTGTATAAATAAATCTATTAGAGCTATACGAATATGGTTTTCTAACAATAAGACTTTATTTTGCTATGCGTTGATGTTCAGTTACTATACATAATACATCTAACATGGACATATAGCCAAATTCACATAATTCTTTTTATACGACTATAGTTTTGTAACACATCATCATTGCACCACATACAAATATACATCATCATATCAAATATAGTTTCATAATTTAGACCAATCAACTTATATTTATTTTTGTAGGTGATTGACAAGTTAAGTAAAACCATGAGTTACCTGCCCGGGTTCATATCATTGCATGACGTGCCCTACTTCGATTTCTTGAACCGTGTACAAACCGAAGAAAATAAACTCAGATCTTTGGGTTTATGGGAAGTTCCTCATCCATGGCTTAACCTATATGTCCCTAAATCTCAGATTCACGATTTTCATAACGGTGTTATCAAAGACATTCTTCTTAAGCAGAATTCGACTTCTGGACTTGCTCTCATCTATCCCACAACCCGGAATAAGTAAGCTTTCTATTCATGTTATCTTCAAGAACAATTAACTAAATTTTGATATTATAATGATTTTGTTGTTATTGTCAGATGGGACAATCGTATGTCGGCGATGATATCAGATGAAGATGTTTTCTATATAGTCGGAATACTACCTTCAACTAGCCCACAAAATTTGCCAAAAGTCGAAAGCGTAAACGAGAGGATAATAAGCTTTTGCAAGGAATCGGGTATTAAGATCAAGCAGTATCTAATGCATTACACCAAAAAAGAAGATTGGATTGAGCATTTTGGATCGAAATGGGGTGATTTTTCGAAGAGAAAAGATTTGTTTGATCCCAAAAAATTGTTATCTCCAGGGCAAAATATCTTTTGATTAACTTAAATGTAACCATAATTAATAAGTAAAGAATTAAAACTTATAAGATTAACCAAAGTTAGTAAAGAATTATTAAGTTGTGTAGGAGACTACAACCAAACATTTTTATTCTATTATAGAATTAAGACTTAAGAGATTAACCGGAATCAAACTGCACACTTTCAGCACGACTAACTACATGCTTATACCCGTTCAAACGAGGACTCATTATATGACAGTTGATTCCAAAGAAAAATTGTTCAAACTTTTTTTTTTTTTTTTTTGAAATCCGGAAGTAATTTCAGGCCCATGGAGAGGCCCAAACTAATCTTTTTTTGCCTCAACTTCCTTTTCGCGTGTCGATGCGGGTTGGGTGGCCAAACGGAATCGAACTCATAACCTCTGGTAGGGCACATAGCCATACACCAGAACCACGGGGAAACCACCGCATTGATTAAATTGTTCAAACTTTATCTCTCCCTTTTTCTCCTTGCAGAGAATTTTTGTTGTTGTTTTGGGCAAGAGAGGAAAACCAAATGCAAAACCGTCAAAAAATTATGGTAAATGGAAGCCAAACAGGTTTAGCGTTCCTGATTCTCCAACTGCGTCAATCTAAATAAAACTGAATTTATGAACGTGTGTGTAGATATATGGTGACAATTATATTACTATTGTATAATTCATTTTCTCTTTTTAAATAAATCGATATCACTCGATTGGTATATTGATCGCGAATTTTTTTATGACTTGCGTTTTCTTAATCTCCAAGTCGTAAGTTGTTATTTGCTTCTTTTTAAAATTTATAGATTCATTCAATCGTTGTCTTTTGCGATGTTTTTTTCCGGTGTTCTAATAACTTTATTCATCATATTTTGATATTTTTAGGAGGAATTACACACACGAGTCATGGTTCAGCCTATTCAGACCGGAATTTTTGTTTCCAGGTTTTTCTCTAAATTTAAATTAGTAATATACTAATCAGTAAAAATTGTGTAATCTTGAATCACATTTCATTGATAAACTAAAACGTTTGCCCAAATATAAACATAACTTTCTCATTGTTTTCTCTCTCTCTTTTGAATATTAATGCTATATGAATGTAACATATTGGTTTGTGCTAGTGTTAAAAGACGACTTTTCTTCGATAAACCAAAACCTTTGCTCAAATGTAAACATTCTTCGCTGTTATTATAATAGAGAAGATCACATAGTTGGACCTTATCACGCCCAATTCTGTGTTCCTTGACTACTCTTGTTATGTCAACAAATCTTACTCTGTTTAGTTTGATAACCGCGAAGTTCGGGACCTTTGGCCCATACGAGGGCAACCAGAGCATGTGAATTAGTACCCTCCAAGAAGATTCAAACCCAGCAGGTGAAGCTCACTTCTCTAAGGTCCAGAGCCACTGCGCCAAAGAGCTCTTTGGTCCCGAACCTTGGTGTGATGCAACCAAACTCATTGCGGCTATAGGAAACGTTGTGACCCTTCACTTTGTCTTCTGATTATCATGACGAGTTAGTTTGATAATTTGTTTGTTTAATCACATCTAAATACAAATGCAAGATGATCCAATTTATGTCACATTAGAGCTAAAACGTTTTATGTATTACTTTCTTTGGACGACTCTCATTCTACTTTTCTATGGCCAACTAATGATGAAAGATTTCATTTTATGTTTTTTCTTTTCTATGGCCAACTAATGAGAGTAAAAGGATAAATTTGGTTTTATGAATGAAAATTATTAATTGAATCAAATGTATGAAGAATTTCTAATTGTTTTTGTGCTTCGCTGAATATAAAACTATCAACTACAAAAATATCATTTTAATGGAAAAAGAATTGATAGATAAGAATTGAAAACAAAAAATGTTGTGTTTATGCTTAACATTAAGATTCCTCATAAAACTACAAAAATTTCTCAGCCACAGCAACGATTATATGTGAATGTGATTAACTCACACCTAAATTACATGAGGAGAGAGGGCAACCGAATCCAAACCGCATTAAACCAAAAAAGTCGGAAGAATATTATACTAAACCGGAGGTGTCTGATCATGCTTCAACCACTGCGGCAGCAACAACTACAGCTGGTGATTCATCATCTGTGTTCTCAGATGAAACCACTGAATCTTCTTCTTCCTCAGATTCAGATTCCTTATCTGCAGCTAGCTTGTCTTTGAGCTTGTTCATGAGCTCCTCTTGAACCGGTTCATTCTGTCTCAGAAATTTCTTCAGAGCCTCTTTTCCATGGTAGTTCTTCCCGTTTAGATTGTAGAACGTTCCGTTTTTCGCGATGAACTTGTGCTTTATGCTCAGTTCGATTATCTCCGTGACCTTGCAGATTCCTTTCCCAAACTCGAGCTCAAACTGCGCTGTTCTGAATGGCGGCGCGAGTTTGTTCTTCACAATCTTCACAGACACTTGACTTCCTGTTGTCTGCACAAGCATACAATGTCAGGTTTCAATTTCAAACACAAGCAAATGCAGTTTATAGATCATTCTTATTCATTCTCAAGATCAGTATTTGTTCAAAACTAAGGAGGCAACCGAAAAGTTTTGATTGACCAACTAAACACACATAACAAACATAAGACAGAAAAAAAAAGGCGAATTTAGTGAAGATAAGGGCCTAAAACACAAGCAAATGCAGTATATAGACAATTCTTAGTCATCCTCAAGATCAGTAGTTGTTCCAACTAAGGAGGCAACAGGAATTTTTTGAGTGACCAATTAAACACATCAAAACAGAAGAGAAAACAAAAAAACCGAGTAAGGTAACAGCTTAAAACACAAGAAAATGCAGTTTAAGGTAAGGGCTCAAGATCAATATTTGTTTGAAACTAAGGAAGAAACAGAAAAGTTTTAATTGATCAATTAAACACACATCACAAATATACGACAGATCGTAAAAGAAGTCAAATTTAGTAAAGGGAAGAGCTTTAAACTCAAAACTTGTGAGCAGGTTTCGGTTCGGATACTTACCTCTTCGCCTTTCTTGACAAGTCCGATTCGCCTAATATTCAGACGCATGGAAGCATAAAACTTCAAGGCATTTCCACCACAAGTAACTTCTGTCGGACCCCCGAATCCTCCAAATGTCGATAGTTTTGCTCTCACCTGAAGAAAAATACACTCGCATAAGACTTACATTCCATAAAAGCAATAACTATTCTACAAATCTCAACTATCAAAGTTCCATACCTGATTTATAAAGATCAGAAGTGTTTGCGATAACGATAAAGAGTGGCTCAATTTACGCAAAGCTTGGCTCATCAGTCTTGCTTGCATAGCCATATGAGCATCACCCATCTCGCCCTCAAGTTCTCCTTTAGGTACAAGAGCAGCCACCTGTAAAAACAAAATCACATGAAACCGTGAGGAGAGAAATATAGAGCCCGGACCAAAATCATCGATCCATCATTCATCCCATATGAATCACCTTACTTACACTGTCAACTACAATAACATCAACTGAACCACTTCGGATTAAAGTGTCCACAAGACTAAGAGCCTGTTCACCACAATCAGGCTGTGAAAGAAGCAGATTTTCTGTATTTACACCGATTGCCTTAGCAAGTGACGAATCAAGGGCATGCTCAGCATCTACAAAGACACAGGTTCCTGTACGCAAAGAACAATTTTTAGAATACTCACACCTTTCAAATACAATATGGTTCTGTCAACAACATAGCCAAAGAGTTGATACAGAACATAGCCGAAGAGTTAAAGAAGCATCAAGCATGTAATAACCTCCTTGTTTCTGTGCTTCTGCAATTACATGAAGAGCAAGTGTTGTTTTTCCAGATGCTTCAGGACCATATATCTCCACAACACGTCCCTATCAAATTTACAATAAGGAGAACAGTAAGAAGCTACCCAAAGGCCAAAGCTGAGACCAACATTACAGAAATCTTTAAAGAGATACATAAACTTCTACTGTTCTACATGGACCTCAAAGATATCTGAATCCAATGAACAAAGCTAGCCATCGAAAATGAACCAACCTAAATAACACTAAAAGACACATTTTGGGGGAAGAGTAATATCACTAAGAGATAATACCTTAGGAAGGCCACCGACTCCCAATGCTAGATCGAGGGCAAAAGACCCGGTAGAGTAAACCGGGACATCTTTAGGAGAAACCGCGCGACCGAGCCACATGATTGACCCTTTGCCAAATGAACTCGTGATCTGATCAATTGCTTGCTGAAGAGCAACCTCTTTTTTCGACATACCTTCCTCAGATGATCCATTTCCATCTGACTTTGATTTCTTTTTAGCTTCAAAAGAAGAACAATCGCAGAGTTAATGGCAGAAACCTTAACTGTAAGAATGACAATGAGCCAAGCAATCAGAAAAGGAAAAGGACATGACGTTTAGAATCTTCCTCAAAATCACAAACCAATTTCAGTAACTCCATTCATAGACACAAAGGTGAAAGCTTTAATTAACCTTTGGCAGATAAACCTCGGAGCTGAAACGATGTGCCAACCACACCTCTACTAAATACCTGCAAAACCCATGGAAACCTTCTCAATAGATATCACCCAAAAAAAACAATAAGGGCGCAAATTCAAGCAATAAGCAGATTTGACAACAAAGAGACAACATTTGGGATTTTTCTTTTGAAAATTTTACTTTAATCATGCACCCAAATAAGCCATGAAAACGACAGTAACAGAGTGTTTGATTTCTCAAAATACCCAAGTGAGAAACAAGATAAATACCTCAGACGAGAACAGAGAGTGTCTCAGTGAAGAAACGTTTCGGAGAATCCTCGCCATGAAAAGGCACTAAAGCTTCTATCTGCACTTTTCAACCACAGGTAAACAAAAAGATGGAAAAAAATCGAATTACCCAGAAGACAAAATCATTCGAACAAGAATTCGAAGTGGAGAAGACGAGAAACGAAGAGAAACACTGTAAAAAATGAAGAGTTTTTAGGGTTTTAGGTTTTCGTTTCCCTCCTTTTTAAGGCAATTTTTTTTGGGTTGTTTTGATCGATTTTTTTCCAAGTCCCCACGGAGGTTTTGTCCAGTCTCTTCAAAGGGAAGCACAAACCCGACGTAAAAAGTATAAACCGGCTCATTGACTGGTTTATGTAAACCGATAAATCAAATTGTTCGGTTGAAGTAAATTTACCGACACAGACATTTCTAATTAGTCTCGACTTTAACAAACATCATGAATCAAATAGGTTGTTGCTTAGGAAATTATAAAAGAGGATGATTTGTCAAATCTTATCCGAGTGAAAGATATTGAAGTTGGTTAACATAGTTTCTAGTTAAAACCAATTGATTTTCAACCGGTTCTGTCCCATAACGAACAAAACCATTTCAGATAAGGATAAATTGAGTCAAAATTTGACCAAAACGACAAAATAATAATTGCTCAAACCAGTTCATGAGAACACATTACAACTGAAAAATCTGACACAAACCAAACCAAAGAAACCAATTTTTTTAGAGCACACCACCACCCAAAACTTTGATATATAATCATATAAACCGGACCATGACTCTGCAAATTAAGAAAAACACAACCTCGGCTCAAAGACCCGACTCTTCTTCTTCTTCTTCTTCTTCTTCTTCATAAATTAGCGAAGCTTCTTCGCCGGAGTAGAAGATTCTTCATTGCTGCTTACACTCCGGTGGCCTCTCACCTTGTTGACCTTCCGCAAGTTGACTTCTTCCAGACTTCTATTCATAGAGAAAAGAGCTCAGGTTAGTAACAGCCATGAATTATCAACAAGAAAAAGATCGAAACTGAGTGATTGTTGTTAAACCTTGTGCCCAGCTGACGACTACAACAAAACAAAGAGAAACCACCAAAATCAGTTTCCGGGGTTTTAGTTTTATATAAGAAACAGAAAGTAAACCGTGTAACCACTTTGTACCTTCTTTCTATTCTTCTTTCCTTGTTCTGCTTCTTCTTCCTCATCATCGTCCTCATCATCATCCTCGTCCTCCTCATCATCCTCCTCGTCTTCCTCATCATCATCTTCATCAATCTCATCATCATCATCATCCATCTCAAGGTCATCTGCCTCAACAGCTTCACCAGTGAACCATGACACAGCATGCGAGATGATTTTTTCTTTAATGGTTGATCTACAAAAGAAACGGTGGACAGATTCAGATGTTGTAACCAATTGATCCAAGGTTGAAACAGTCACAAACTCAATATAGCAATAAGAAATGAAGATGAAATATAAAGGTACATACCCGATATCATAGTCATGCTCCATTTGGCCTTGGAGTTCATCAGCCTGTGCAAGATTAGATGATCAGAATGATTAGATGATCAGAATAACGTTTAACGCAATCTTAAGTACTGACTCGAAAATTAAACTCCTTCTGGAGATGGCAATACCATGTCATCATCAAGATCCTCCTCGTCATCAGGAACTTGAGGTGGACTGAAAAAGTTAAAGAAACTCTCACAGTCTTCAGTCTTAGTGATTGGCTTTGTGTTTTTGGATCCCTTCTTTGGCTTCTTTTTTAGGATCTTTTGAGTCAAACATTTTCCAGGATACCACTCAATCTCCGTCCTGAACAGTAGTAAACAATTAATAAGACTTCTTCTCTTAAAAAACAAAAAGAGAAAGTACATGATAGAGCAAAAGATCATACCCAATGGCCTTCTCGAGGATAGGCTCATCTTCATCAATCATGTGATATGTCTTGGTCAAGACAGTGTTCTTGAAGTATGGGTTCTGATCAAAGAAAAACTCAAGCTTGAACCCTTTTGGTTCTTCAACCCTATTCCACTTGATATCCTTAAGATACTTGAGAGCCCCTTCATCTCGCTCAGTAATCTAGAATCATGGAAAGAAATATATCAGGACAACGAGATTCGCCTTTTCATAAACAAAAAAAAAACAAAAAGAGTATTCTAATAACAAACCTCCTCAGCGGTAATTTCATTGTTCTTCAATGCAATAAGCCAGAAATCTGGTACTCCCTTCTCTGCAGAAAAAACAGTTTTCCATATCAGTTGAAACATGATTTCAACATCATTGAAAACTAAAAATATAACCAGACTATAGTATAAGTAAATGATAACACACCTTCAGCAGCTTTATCTTCTCCTTGTTCTGTTTTTACTTCTTCCGGTGCACCTTCAACTTCAACCACACCATTCACAATCTCATATCGCTGTATGTGATCAATACGTTAGGAAAGCCGAAAACCATCAATATCAGTTATAATCATTCAACATAGAGAAGCCTTATTAAATTTGTATCAGTCTTCTTCTAATGATAGGAAGCTAAAGATCAAAGAATCAAAGGCCATTTTCAAACCTTGGTGTACAAAGGCTGATATAACTTCTGATATTTAGCTTCTAGAGCTGCCCTCTCCTCGAAAAATTTTGCTTCCATTTCATCATATTGGTTCTGTAAGGTAAAATGAAAAAGGAATCAGATAATATTTACCCCACCAAAATCTCATCAGAGCAAAACAGCCAACCAAATCAAACCAAATGACCAAGATCACAAATTAAAAGACTAGGCTCATAATCATCTAGCAGAAAATTGACTCGCCTGAATCTCCCTTAGAACCTCAACACGCTTCCTGACTGTCGGACTCAAGTTCTCAAGGATATCTGAGTGTTGTCCAGCCAAATTCTGCAACTTGTTCTGCACAAACACACAAAATCAGCAAAGCACAGCACAAACACAGACGCAGAGACAATCATCAAACCAAAAGTCCCATTGATCTAAATCGGTCAAATCAATTCTCAAAATCAGCAAAAGCACAAATCGCTACAAAGGGTTACAAATTTTCAAAGGGAAAAGAACATTCAAATTAAGATGCATAGACAATCCTCAAACCAAAGTCCATTGCTCTGAATCATCTTAGTCAAATCAATTCTCAAATTACTCAGACTAAGAAAGAGGAAACAATCCCTAAAGAAAACCCAATCTCCTGATTAATAACACCCAAATCGTCTAGTGTCAAACCCACCTTAAGAGCATTAACAAGCCCCGCCCGATCCTCCTCGTTAAGAGCTACAAATCAAACACACAAAAGAGAAGGCTTTTCAATAAATCTAGAAGAAAAAAAACAAAAAAATCAGGCCTCGTTCTAGAGAGATGCGATAGAATAATACCGGCGGTGAGATCGCTCATGTTCAAGTTGTCCTTGTCGTTGCTCATCTTCGCAAGAGAAGAATCTGGCGGAGGAAGAGGAAGATAAGAAAAACCTTAAAACCCTAGATTTTGGGGACAGTAGAGAGAAAATATAAAAAAAGCAAAGAGGCCTTTATAATTAAAATGACCAGACCGAAATAACTGGGCACTTTATAAGACCCACCTAAGCGGCAAATATCTTTTTTTTCCTTATTGTTATATTTTCTTCTTTATTTGATTAATAGTTGAAAAAAGTAAAGCCGTGTTTGGTTCATAATGCGCTAATGCCCCAAGGCCCAAAACCCAAAAGTACAGAAAACAAAAAAAAAAACTTACTTAAACTGATTTGTATTTATTTTAATCATCGATTTCAAAGTTTTTTTGCCAAGATATTGTGTTTTTTCAATTAATTATTTTCTTAATATATGTTGTTATTTAAATAATGATTCAATATACAATTGATTGGGCAATGTTTTCGGTATTTCCATCTACTTATTGCTTTTGAGAAGAAATCATCAAATCGTAAACAAACTTGCATATATAGAAAACCTGGTTAAAATCGTTTGGGATATCGGTGTTGTGTTTTTGGAGATTTTTCAACGTTTAAGTCAACAAATATATTGAAGAGCATTTAATAGAGTATTGTGATTTTGATCAACATGATGCAGTGATCTTTTTTTTTGGTGCAAATATATTGAAACTCGGTGGATTAGGAGTGCAACACAGACAAAATTCTGAATACACACATGTTTAGAAAGCAATTTGTTTATTATGAATGAATAATTTTACCACTATTTTTGTTACAAACATGATTATTATCTATAATAATATATATATATATATATATATATATATATTACTTATAAAAATTGAAGTTACTTGATTCTAAAGCTTTCCACGTATGATTTTATAATGACCTGCATTTTCACTACATCTTGAAGAATTCGAGAGGAGTAAGGAAGTCTTTTTTTTTCTCTATCTCTAATAAAGTAGTTTATTCTTTAATAACGATCATTTTGATTTTTGTGCAGAAAAGAATGATGGGAACATGCAGTCCCGGCTTAACTAGGAGTGCCAGTAGAGCGACCGACCTAGGGCCCGCAATATTTTTTTGTGTACTAAAAAAGGCCCTGAAATGTTATTTTTTATTGTCCAGGGATCCGAAAAAAAAAATTATTGCCCAGGAACCCCGAAAATATATATCAAAACTTAAAAAAATATGTATATATATTATTTTTAAGGGCCCAATTGTTTTTTAGAGTCAAAATTTTTTTTTTGCCCCGGGCCCCAACAGTGTTGAGCCGGGGCTGGGAACAGGGCAGAAACATGACTCCACGGTGAGAAAAAAACGAAAGAAGATAGAAGATGATTCCACATGGAGTAAGAAGCCCAATAATCAGAAAGAGAGTGCGATTACATATGCATGCTACAAGACGTTTAAACCGCCTCATAAACTACATGTTGTTGCCTATAATCCACATAATCATCAGGACGCAACTTTTGCTGTCCCTAGTGGCACAATGGTTTCTTGTTTTAAGGTGTCTCATGATGATCATGCAAAGTTGAAGATAGACCTCAGTGCATCTTATGCGATGTAAGAAATTTGTTTTGTTGTCATTGTATTTACCTATTGTTATGTACTTATTGTGCTTTTATTGAACAGGATGAGGAGTCATTTTATGTGCGTAGGTTGGGCATACAAAAAAGATAGTTATTATATCCTTGTTGTTCTAAAGGCGTAATCCGAGTCATCAACTATGTCGATTTCTCTGTGGATATGGTACAAATATTTTTTTGTTTAACAGTACATTCAAACTGCCTTCTTAGTTTAGCATACTGTTTTTTCAATTTCTCGACTTTGGAGGGCCATATTAAGACAATGACTGATATAAAATGTCATAAGTGGGCAGAGTCACTTGTCTTCGGTGCAAGCCATGTAAATAAATCTTTCACTTTTTTCTTTTTACAACTTTCATTTTTTGTTTATACTATCTTTGATTTTTTTATAGCACTAACAAGAAACATTTTAGGAAAATATTAGGGTACATGCCTTCATAAAGTTGATGGAGAAACCCCAACTCATGTTATTATATACCTTCTGAAGTTTATGTTTTGTTTAGATAACTAATTGTTTTTCTTTGCACTTTCAGGATTTTCATTTTAATAATAAACAGCTTATCTTAAGTTCTGGGCAAGAAAAATGTGTGAGACTATGGATGATGCAAGGTAAACACTAACTAACGCTTTGTTTAATAATAATTTTGGTTGGTGTGAGTTTTCATATTTGGATTTGATTTTTATCGGGCTTGGATATCAAACTGGTTGACCAAAAAAAAATTCAAGACCAAAGTTTTGAAACAAGTGAGTATACTTTCCTCTTTGTCTTGTAAATTGTAATGTTTACAATTGACATATTTTTGTTAACTAAACTTATTTTATGAACAGTACGGACCAGCATAACCACTTGATGAAGACCGCAACGTGGATTTTCTCCGGTGTTTGGATAAATATGTTTTAGCACATGTTAGTTTCTATGTACAAATAAATGAATAACAAATATAAATCTTAAAACAAAGAACTCTTACGTTGAGATCTCAAACCGAATATAAAAATGTAGTTTCTTCGATCATTTCCGCACTATCTATTCCATGTGATTGTGTGAAATTTTTTTATGGACATATGATAAAAATGTAGATGCTAATGTAAATTATAATTATTGATTAATTAGCATCATATGTAGAAAGCTTTAGAATCAATTAAATTCAACTTTTATAAGTAACATATATATATATATATATATATATATTTTTATAGATAATAAATCATTTTTTAAAACAAAAATGGTGATAAAATTGTTAGTATTTTCTAAACGTGTGCAAACACACATAAAAGAAATTTTACTATTATATTTATTATTAGTTATTTATATAACTGAGACTACTATTTTAAAGTAAGAAATTTTTCTAATTTAATATCATGTTTATTATTTGTTGTTAATGAAAATTTTATACATAATTTTTTTATTTTTTATATTTTTATTAACAATAATATTAAAATTTTGAAACTTTCTTTCTTAATTTTGAACGTTAATGTGGACTAAAAAACTTTTATTATAGTAATAGATGATTAGTGAAAACCAAATGGAACCTAACCGATATATTTCGAATGGAACCTAAAATAACCTGACGGACCGGACCGGACCGGAACTGAAGAACCGAATGTCGACCCGAACCGACCCCAGAAGGAAGAGAAGAGGGGAAAGAAATGACAAAGACCACAGGCAAAGCGACACGCGCAGGTTTTCTTCTTCTTCTTCCTTCTTTGTCTTTTCCTCAACTTCTCCTTCCTTAACCAAAACTCCATCGAATCTCTCTATATTCCTCACCTGCTCACTTCCGTTATTCCAGCGATTCGCCTCCTCTTCTCCGTGAAAGCCCTAGTTTGCTCCGCGTTTTTGGAACATAGGGTTTTACAGTTTGTCGGTGTTGATCGTCGATGGAACCTCCTCGTATTGGGAGTAAGTTCCGGCTTGGCCGGAAAATTGGGAGCGGCTCATTCGGAGAGATTCACCTTGGTTCGCTTCGAATTTACTCTTTATTTTATCAAAAAATATATATTATTTTTGATTGATGTGGTTGGCGTGTGACTAGGTCAATTAGTTATGTTGAATCTCTTCTTCTATTTAACACTGTATTGTATTTGATCCCCCATTGGAATACAGTTAAAATCTCTAACTTTCAGTTTTGATGACTGGTTGTGATTGCAGGAACTGATGTTCAGACCAACGAAGAGGTCGCTATCAAGCTTGTGAGTGTTGAATGTTGAAGTTAGAGTCCCAGTGTACAACTGAATAGAGAGATTTCCAATTCAAAGCTGATTTTGTGTGTTGTGCAGGAAAGTGTGAAGACTGCGCATCCGCAATTGTCATATGAGTCGAGGATATATAGGGTTCTCCAGGGTGGAAGTATGACAATGTTTCCTGAATGTGTCTCTGTTTTTTTTTTTTCTGAATTCTCATCGGATTATTAGTTGTTCATTTCTTTGCGTGTTATGACGAATGCAGCTGGGATTCCAAACATGAAATGGTATGGTGTCGAAGGGGACTACAATGTTTTGGTGATGGATTTGCTTGGTCCAAGCCTTGAAGATCTGTTTAGCTATTGCAACAGGAAATTTAGCTTGAAGACGGTTCTCATGCTAGCTGATCAAATGGTAATATGCTTTCGATTGATGCATTGTCATTGTTAATGCAACTATCAATGCGGGTTGTTTAAAAAAGAACATTTTTACACCTTGACAGATTAATCGTCTCGAGTTCATCCATTCTAAGTCGTATCTTCATCGTGATATAAAGCCGGATAATTTTCTCATGGGTCTGGGAAGGCGGGCAAATCAGGTTATCTTTCTACTTCATAAACTCTCAGTTATAATTTTTTCCTAGTCTCAGTTCTGATTTTGGGACCTCACTATTGTATGGCTATTTTCTTCTCTTTCTATAGGTCTATATCATAGACTTTGGCTTGGCTAAGAAATATAGAGACAGCTCAACCCACCGGCATATCCCATACAGGTTCTGATATTCAGCATTTTCAGAAAATTGGATGTGAGATTCATAATTTTTCTAACAGTGAGTTTGTTATCTTATGCATCTTATTATTCAGGGAGAATAAAAGTCTAATTGGGACTCCGAGGTATGCCAGCTTGAATACTCACCTAGGGATCGGTATACTCCGTTGCTTTTCTTCTATAAACCCTCCTGATAATCGCTGATCTTATTCTCTCTTTCACGGGATACTTTATCTTATTTCAATCTTCTGTTCATCTGTACATTCTATACTTGATAGAGCAAAGTCGGAGGGATGATATAGAATCACTTGGTTATATCCTCATGTACTTCCTCATGGGAAGGTGAGAGTCATTGAGTTACCGGTCTTTCTATCCCGCTTTTTATCTCGCAATCCATCTCTTATTCTATTTTCTTGTAGTCTCCCATGGCAGGGACTGAAAGCTGGGAACAAGAAACAGAAATACGATAAGATTAGTGAAAAGAAGGTTTCTACTTCCATTGAAGTAAGCTCTTCTCAGATAATGCACTGTCAGAAACTTCTATGAGCCCATGTTCTAAGAAATTATGATGAAGTAGAGAAGGTTGGTTATATTCAGTACTGTAACTTTGCATCAGTGTATTTTCAGGCGTTATGCAGAGGTCATCCAACAGAGTTTGCATCCTACTTTCATTACTGCCGCTCACTTAGGTTTGATGATAAGCCAGACTATGCATACTTGAAGAGACTATTCCGCAACCTTTTCATTCGTGAAGGTCATTCATTTTCTCTCTCACTCTTCCTCTCAGGCGATTAAAGTCATACAGAAGCTTGTGTTGACATTAACTGAATCCCCACTATTTTGTATTTCTCTTTCGTTCCCAAGGTTTTCAGTTTGATTTTGTGTTTGACTGGACGGTATTGAAGTATCAGCAATCACAATCTGGAAACCCTTCACCTTGTGCCAATGTACAGTTGTACACTCTTGATACTTTATTTTTTCCTCCCGGGCATGATATACACAGATGAATAATGCAAAGATTATTTGATGTTTCTTTTGTCAGGATGGTGGTGTTGGAACTAGTTCTGGATTAAACCCTGCAGCCGGAAATGCTGAGAAGCGTCCAGGTATAGAAATTTCCTTTTATGCTTATCATTCTTCCTTAAGAAAATGCAGCCATAGTTGTGTATATACTGAGGGCTCGTTTGTCTGCAATAGATTTCCCAAATCAGAGAACAAAACCGGATTTTACCCTGAAGCAGAAGACCAAGAACGTAAACGAATCTGCAATTGCAAAGGACACGCTGGTAAGTTTTGTCATGCTTCTTCTCTTCTCAGTATCTTTTATTTCGAATCGGGACAATTCATTCTGTGATCCAATGATTTCAGCTACCTGGATCCTTCCACTTGGGTCGATCAGAAGGATCATCATCAAGACGAGTTGTGGACTCGAGTAGTCGTGAACCGTTCAGTGGCGGGAGTGACAGTGCAAACTATGACTCCGCACTCAAAGGCATTGATGGCTTGCAGATCAATAACAGTGCAGGGGGTGACACTGCAGCATCGCCACAGTCAAATGGAGACGATACTACTACTGCTGCTCGTGTAGAACCCAAAGCAAAGCTCTCAGACTGATTCATACATGAAGCTTTAAGACAAAACCGGTTATCACTATTGTTGCTTGCCTCAACCTTCTAGAGAGTTTGAAGGTTGTCTATGATTCTTCTGAAGAAAGGCTTTTTTTACAATTAGAGATTTGATATAAGAGAGAGAGAGAGAGAGATTTATTTATACCAAAGTTCTTAAATATGGTTCTTCAGATCCTCCATTGTATAGGGAAAACCTTTTCTTTCTCTCTGATAACCTTTTAGCCCGATTTGACCTATATTGGTTTCATGGATGGATTTTTTATGGAAAATAAAAATTTTGCAGAATGGAATAATAATAGCATGTGAAACAAAACAAAAAAACTGACGACATTCGAAAAACAATTTAAGTATCAGTTCTATATGTTTGAAAACTGAATTCCTTTTTTACCGTAAAAAGACATTTAATCCCTCATCAGTTCTTACAAATTTGTTTGACAAAATTAGTTACTTAAGTTGTCTTTTCTTAGAAGTACTTTTTGTTTGTTTGTTTTTGATGTCCGAGTTTAAATTAAAAAGCCGGTGTGGAAATACTTGATTGTTCATTTTTAGAAAAGATTTTGGCACAACCAGACATGTGATATAGATGTATCCAACAAACAACAAAATAAATAAGCTGGAAAATAAATTACTCCTCGTTTCAGATTAATAGGAGTAGATGTTTTAGAAAAAAAAATATTTCAAAAAGATAAAAGATAAAAGATAAATTTTTAAGTTTTTTATGTATTTTTTATTAGTTAACGAAGATGAACCGTAAAATTCAAGGAAACTAATTGAGTTTATTGAATTACTATTGGTTTAGAATTATAGAAAATTGTTAGTAAAAAAAATGATGCATTTATAATCAAATTTTAATTTGTTTTTTTAATATGTGTAAGAAACTTAAAATATCTATTAATTTGAACCGATGAAGTACAAGAAAATGAAAAATAGAGGCTCTTCTGATTTCATCCATCGCATAACCAAAATACAATAATTGGTGAGAAACAAACCACGTATTTGCAAAGAGAAAATGAAGCCTACTTGCAAAAATAAAATAAAAATATGATTGATATGTTTGATGATCTATGGAGAAAAAAGAAATCGCAGTCAAACACCAATTAGTAGACGCTATTGTAAGATAATTAATGATGTAACGTTAGAACATTGGGTTAAGTAAATTAATACTATGTGATAATTTTTATTTTGACACACAAAATGAAACGAACCCATTCTCAAAATTAACAAACTCAACAAAATTTATAATGACAAATATTGCACAATTTTTTTTAAAAAAAATGTAAGAAATTTGTATAATATTCATGCCGTAATTCTTCAACCTACCACTAAAAAAACGCTTTTACAAGATAATAATCAATTAATCATATAGCATTAAATCAAGTTATATTTTTTGATACGCATAATATGAAACGAAAGTTCTTCTAAAAACATGATGACAACATAAAAATAACTTACGGATGTTTTAAATGATACTCCAATAAAATGAGTAATTATGTAACGTGCCATTATTACTTAATACCAAATTAATTTAGAATATGTCAAAAATCGTATAATAATCACTCACTCATCTCATTTTCAAAGTATAAGAATTCTCCTTAATACATAATCACTATGACAAACTAAGAAATTTGGACACACACACACACAAAAATAATGATAAAAAAGATAGAAACTAAATCGAAATCATATAATTTAAAACCCACCCAAAGTTTATTTTAACTTAAGCACATTAATTAGCTTAATTGAGTAATTTGTTGCATCTATCTTTGATCCACTTGAAGCTTTTCCTCAAAGAGCCTTTAAGCTTACCTTCAACAGTATAAGCTCTGTAACTCACAACTCTCTTCTTCCTCTGTAAATCTGGATCCACAAATCCCCACGAAGACGATGAAGAAGATGAAGATCTTCCTTTCTTCGGATTCGGGTTATCTTCGGGTATCCGGGTCGGGTAATCGGTGTAGGAAGTGCTGTAAGACCTGAGATCTTGCATACCATTACCACCGTTAACACCGAATGAACCTGGACCGTCGGATCTTTGGTCTGATGTTCTTCCGTCAGCGTACGATCTGGATCTGAAGTCTTCCATTTTTGGACTCAGACGAAGAAGAAGAAGGAGAAGTGATGGTGTATTGGTGTGGGGGGGGGGTTTTGTAATAAAAGTCGATGAATGGCTTTTTGTTTCTGTTTCTTTCTTTTACGAGAAGGAAAGAATCTTCTGTTTTAATTTACATATTTTTATGTTACTTTATAAAATATGTTAGGGAATTTTTCTTTTCTTAAAACTTTATATTTAAAATGTTCTATTGTTTGTTTTTCTATTTTATTTATTGGTAAGAGAAACGACATTAATGCATAATAATTTTATATATTTATTTATTTACTAGTATAAACTAAAAGTTGGGTTTTTATTTTGGTAGAAATTTTCAGTTTCTTGGGATCAAACTCCGACTATACAGCTTTTTTTATTGTGAAATTTATTCAATAATTACAGATATTATAAATTATTTTATATTTCTTTCCAAAACATAATTATTATGGATTTCGTCTGGTAATAAACTTAATACTTTGCTAATTCAATAGTAACAAAAATTGTAATTAATTAGAGACTGCCAAGTCAACATGAGGCGGCGCTGAATCAGATGCAGCTGTCGCCGAGTCGGTGGAACGTAAAAATCAAGTTCTAACTGAATTTCTCTGTTTGACCAATACCTCCACGTGATCCCTTTTGAACAATTTTTTCCTTTGATCATACAATTGATTACTTCTTCTACATAAGGAGACATGATTTGGAAGATAGATAGAGGTCAGTTTGTTGACATAAGATTATTTAATCAACTAACTTATTTTTCATTTCTCTGTTTTTTTCAAAAGTTGTATCAGGTTTTCTATTTGTCATTGCCTCATCAGCTACTCATGAATAAACAAATTTATTTTAAAAATGTGTATCTTTATCGACTCGGAGAGAAATAAATACTCCCTCCGTTTTATAAAAAATGTCATTTTGACACATTTCACACATATTAAGAAAATTTAAGAATATACTAATATACTCCTATTTAATATATACATAATTAATTCAAAATGATTCAAATACAAAAATTATTAGCTTTGGGTAAAAGATAATTTTGAGAATTAGTTTCAAAAATTGTATTGAAAATGTAAAACAACGGTCTTTGTGAAACAAAAAATTAACTCTAAAACGACACTTTTTGCGAAAGAGAGGAGGTAAGTAGGAAGCCGACATCCAAATTTGAGAAGCCCGAAATAGACAACTTGGTCAATGGTATTTGTTTATTTGAGTTAAGTTGTTAAATTTCAAGCTAGCTTTAAAAATATATTCGTAGCGGCTGATAAAACTTGAAAGATTCAGATTGGAATATATAGCCGAGAAACCAGATAGAGGATTGGGTAGAAACTTCGAGGAGAAAAATTGCCAAATTGTTGAGGAAAAGCTGCACACAAAGAAAAGGCTACCCTTTATCATATTCATCAGAGAACTTCTGGCTTTTGCACTTTGTAAGATTTGGGGAGACGAATCTCTAATTCACACCGGATAAGATTTCTGAACCCTATTTTCTACTTTCTAATATCATTATGAAATTCTTTTCATCTCTCTGTGTTTTCTCTGCAATTATGTCTGAGTAATCTCCTTGTTAGATTTAGGGTTTCAAGGGATTTCATGAATCGATAGCTAGGGTTGATTAAATAGGGAATTATCAATTGGATTCTTTATCTAGGTTGTTCTTAGTGCTTGAATTAGGCTGATTACTTAGTTCATGATCTTAGGATATTTAACGCACCGAAAGTGTTTGTTTAAATGCATGAAAGAACCTAGATGGGCAAAACATCTTTAGCCAACGGGAGTTGATGTTAAGGTGTTTTGTGAACTTATCAGACCGGACTAGAATGCATGCTTAGGACTTTTGAATTCAACGATAGTTAGTCTTCATAGATCTAAGCATAGGGATTCATACTTTGAGAAAAGGTTAATCTATTGTTATGTTTGAGTTTTAGAACGATTCGTAATGCATTCCATGTTTAAGATACTTTAATCATTATTCATGTTTCCTGCGAATTTGCTATGGGCCTAGCGCTTTCTCCATTCGAATTTACATCGTTTAATTTGCATTCTTAGTTTTTAGTTCATTCATAAAACCACAAATCATAGCATTCGTCTTAGATTTACTTTCATTATGCATTCTCGTAGTGTCACACTTGGTTCTTGTAGATTCGATTCCTAAAATACTATTTCTTTATGTATTATTTAGTGTCATAACTTACTACACCATTTCATTATGCATTCGTCTTAGTTTTTTTTTTTTGTGCACCTTCAAGGGGATCAAATGAAAAAAAAAGTTTGCAAGTTACTAGCTCATGTACTATTTTTATCACCGCTAAAGATTTAGCGAAACCTGAAAATATGCTAAACATTGGTATGGCAGAGAAAAAACACATAAGGACGCATGATCTTGTGGTGATATAAGAAATTTCAACATCGTTCAATATACTTATTTCAACCACTGACTTGTATTTATTATGTAGGTTTTTATTTTATAATGTTTCACTTTTATTTTATAATGTTCATGTTTATATTAAAACTCAGCGGCTTTGAATGCTCCCCTAGATTTAGAACCTGATTAACATCCCCAAGCACTGTCCAAGCCTTCCCAACAACTGGCTTGATGCGATGCTAAACTCACAAGCTCAGCCCATGAGATCTACTTTAATGCTTCATCATCCTATTCAAAAAAAAAGACTACAAAAGAAGAGAGGTGGTCTGGCAATGTACGTTATCATTTGCAAGAATTTAGATATGACACTCATTTTGACAAAGGAGGATACTTTATTTATCAACGGTAGACTTATAGTATTGATTTTCGTTTTGGTTTATTAAAACAATAGTCTTATTTACCTGGTGAATTTGACCACATTCGACTTATTTTCAACCATTGAATTATATTTCTCCGTTAAAAGAATACATTACTTTTCTATAGAACATGGAGAAGGAAGTCGGTAGCTATAGTTCCAGGCCCTCAACAGTTAATTACTTTTTTTCTTTGAGCAAACAATGTGAAAGCTTACTATAAAAAGTGATTTACCCTCTACTACACTTTCTCACTTTCTGTTATTTTTTTTCTTTGAGCAAACAATGTGAAAGCTTACTATAAAAAGTGATTTACCCTCTGCTACACTTTCTCACTTTCTGTTTTCAATGACATTTTTTCACTTATCATACATTTTTTTTACTTTATGACCATGAAATGACATAAATAACTTTATCACAATTTTTTATAATTATTATTTTCCACACCCCACATATTTTATTTTGTTTATTTTCTTGTCATAAAAAAATAATTTCACAATTTTTTTGCACTATAAACTATATTTCTTTTTTTCTCTATACTTTGATACCTATTTCACAATATTTTACTTACATGTGATTCAAATACATTGATAGAACGCATGCGTATCCATATAGCTGCGTACACGTGTAACACATGCGCATGGATAGAACACATGTGTATCCATACGCATATGATACATGTATACGCATTTTAATGGATATGTTATGCATGTGTATACACGCGCATATAGTCACTACAAGAAAACATGGTGTTTTCCGACGGCTATAAATCCGTCGGAAATTTCGGACGGATTTCGGACGGGAATTGGACGAAAGTAATATCCGTCGGAAATCCGTCGGAAAACAGGACCCGTCGGAAAACAGGACCCGTCGGAAAACAAGACCCGTCGGAAAACAGGACCCGTCGGACAAATACCGACGGATTTTCGATAGATGAAATAGCCGTTTGATGTTGCCGACGGATTTCCGACGACTAACATCCGTCGGATACATTCCGACGGATTTCCGACGGGTTTCCGACGGATTGTAGCCGTTTGAAATAATATATACGTTACATAGCCGTTTGAATATAGCCGTTAAATCCGTCAAAAATCCGTCAGAAAACGCTAACAATTTCCTTATAAAAACGTATTCATCCTCTCATTTTACAATCACAAAAAAAAACCTCTCATCTCCAATTCTTTACAAAAATGTCTTCTTCAGATCCTTATAATTATTTTCGATCATGGATGGACAAGCCTCATCAAATTCCGGACACATGCCTAGTTACAGAAGAATTCAGAGAAGGTCTGTAGGAATTCATGGCATTTGCGGCTAAGCAGAAGAAAGCGAAAAAAACCGGTAAAATCTACTGCCCTTGTACGAATTGTCGAAATCGTAGATTAATCGTGATAGATGAAGTATGGTCACACCTTTATTGTCATGGGTTTGTACCGGGTTACAAGATTTGGTATTATCATGGAGAAAATGATACAATGGTTGATAATTATGCTAGTACTAGTGAACATTATATTGGGGATAGTGCTAGCTTAGAAGAACATGCAATGGAAGTAGAAAGTACTGTAGGTCACATTCAGATGGTGAACGATGCATTCCGTGAAAGTATGCCATCGGTTGCTGAGTATGGAGATAGAGGGGAAGAACCTAACGCAGAAGCTCGGAAATTCTTTGATTTGTTAGACGCTGCTAAAAATCCTTTATATGATGGGTGTAGAGGTGAACATTCCCCTTTATCAGCTGCAACTAGGATGATGGGTATAAAGACGGATTTCAATTTGAGTGAGGAGTGCGTGGATGCAATCGCTGATTTTGTGAAAGACATTTTGCCAGAAGATAATCTTGCACCGGCATCATACTATGAGATACAGAAACTTGTTGCTGGGCTAGGATTGTCGTATCAGATGATAGATGTATGCATCGACAACTGTATGCTCTACTGGAGAGAGGACGCAGACCGTTCGTCATGCCGTTTTTGTCGCAAACCTCGGTATAAGGAAACAGGTGGAAGAGTGTCAGTGCCATATAAACGGATGTGGTATTTGCCGTTAACAGAGAGATTGAAGAGGTTATATCAGTCAGAGCGCACAACGGGATCAATGAGATGGCATGCAGAACATACATCATATGGAGAAATTGCCCATCCGTCAGGCGCAGGAGCATGGAAACATTTTCAATCTATGTATCACAGCTTTGCGTATGAGGCGAGGAACGTATACCTTGGATTATGTACTGATGGTTTCAACCCTTTTGGGAAGCACGGCAGGCAATATTCGTTATGGCCAGTAATTGTAACACCTTACAATTTGCCGCCATCTTTGTGCATGCGAAGGGAGTTCTTGTTCCTTAGCATTCTCGTTCCTGGACCAGAGCATCTGAAGAGATCACTCGATGTGTTTTTGCAGCCATTGATTTATGAGCTGCAAATGTTATGGGACCAAGGTGTTGAAGCGTTTGATGTTTATTGTCAGCAGAATTTCATCATGCGGTCGGTACTTATGTGGACCATTAGCGATTTTCCAGCATATGGCATGTTATCAGGATGGACAACTCACGGAAGGTTATCGTGCCCGTACTGTCAAGATAACACTGATGCGTTCCAATTGAAGCACAGACACAAAACCTCTTGGTTTGACTGTCATAGGCGATTCCTACCTAGTGATCATCCTTATCGTCGTAGCACCACATTGTTTAGGAAGAACCGGAAAGTATTTGATGATCCACCTCCTGAGTTAGATGGAGACTATTTGTTGACTCAGTTCAGAGATTTTGGTGCAGAGAGGACCGTTGATTGTGGTGGTAAGGGGCATCATCTAGTTGATGGTTGTGGCAACGTACATAATTGGCACAAGAGGAGTATTTTCTGGGATTTGCCTTATTGGAAGGACCATCTTTTGAGGCATAATCTAGATGTAATGCACATTGAGAAGATTTTTTTCGAGAACATTATGAACACCGTTCTCAATGTCTAAGGGAAGACGAAGGACAATCTGAACTCTAGATTGGACTTGCTAGACATTTGTTCTCGAAGAGCACTACATGTGACAGGGAGTGGGAAGCCTCCGGTCCCGGCTTTTCGTTTGGATGAACCTTCAAAGGCCGTATTTTTTTACTGGATTACCGAAAGTGTTAGATTCCCGGACGGATACGCATCTAACATTCGGAACTGCGTTGATCATGGAGAAGGGAAGTTTACTGGGATGAAGAGTCATGATTGCCATGTGGTGATGCAGCGCCTACTTCCATTTGCCTTTGCATGTATTCTACCACGTAATGTCCACGAAGCAATTGCAGGTACAATCATTAAATTATTTTGTTAATACTTTACACAATATATACTTTAGTATTTAATTATTCATTTGTTATCCATATTTTGCAGGGATTAGTGCATTTTTCCGAGATATATGTTCTCGCTCTCTTACATCAGACGGTATCCGTAATCTTGCGGATAATATACCTATAATCCTTTGCAATTTGGAGAAGATATTTCCCCCTTCCTTCTTTGATGTTATGGAACATCTAACAATTCATCTCCCTCGAGAAGCAGAGCTTGGAGGCCCGGTTCAGTACCGTTGGATGTATCCTTTCGAACGGTATATGTTTCATCTAAAGAAAAAGGTGAAAAATTTAAGCAGAGTGGAGGGTTCTATTGTCGCACAGAGTATCAATGAAGAAACTTCACATTTTGCCGAGTTCTACTTTCCATCACAAGTCAAAACGAAGAGTCGTAGAGCAGCTCGACATGATGACGGCGGCATACTACCTTTTTATCCGGTCGATGTTCCTCATATATTTTTAGAGATTGGACGACTTAGTGGAAAATGCAAGAAGCGGAGACTTTCATCGCATGAGTGGGATCATTTGCATATGTATATTCTCACAAACTGCGACGGAATTGAAGAATATGAGAGGTATTAAATTGAACCAAATTATTAATTACTTATTAGGTCGTTGCTTATATATATATATATATATATTAACGTGATGATCGCTTCAATGTCACAACTTGTATATGGCTTATCAACGTTTTTTCATTTCCGAATAAAACAGAGGACGAGCTAATCGAGCTCAAACAGGAAGAGTTCAGACGTTGGTTAAGAGATTAAGTAAGTATTTTAATTGCCTTGTTTAAACTTTCATATATAATGAATGATTTCTTTTACTCATTTTTAATTTATTCTTGCAGGTGACGACAGAGAAGGCTAACGGACAAAGCTTTCCCACGTGGTTAGAAGAAATTTCGCGCTTTCCACTAGCAAACGTGCAGTCACATGTTATGTATAGCACACACGGGTACGTTTTTAAGATTCTTCGGGATGATAGGAGTGCGACAAACTTCAGTTTACGGTTTATCTACTCAGTCCGGTGATCTTGTATACTATGGTGTCGTACGTGAGATTTTCGATGTTCAGTATCCGGGAATGCTCGATTTGAAATGCGTTGCATTTTTATGCGGCTGGAACGACCCATTAGTAGGAAGCGGTGTGCGACACGACCAATTTGGTGTTACATCATTACATAGCAGAAGGCGACTCCAGAAATACGAGCCATTCGTACTTGCTTCACAAGCAGACCATGTTAGTTTTATTATTTTATGTTAATTTATTTGTTAGTATATATTTTTGCATTATCGTGTCTAAATTATTATATGACTTTATTACATGGTGTAGGTATGCTATATTCCCTATCCTCGGGTGACAAACAAGCAAGACCCGTGGATTACAGTCACATCGATAAACCCGAGAGGTAGGGTTCATGGGATGTCCGATCATGAACCCCTCCAGCAAAACACTGTTGGTTTATGTTCGATCGATCATTCCCTTGAAGTCGACCTTGTTGTTGATTTCACAGTACATGCCAATGACATGGTATATGAGGATTCAGAGGAAGAATTTGACGAATTTGGTGAAACTTCCGATTCAGCAGAATCAGATTACTCATCATCAGATTCAGAGTTGTTTTAATTATAAACTTTCCATTGTAAAATATATAGTTGTATTTGAAGTGTAATGTGTAATATATTAGTTATGTGGAACTAGAAACTTAGACATTTGATTTACTAAGTGTAAAAAATCCGAAAATCAAAAAAAAAAATTGCTAAGTATAATCCGTCGGAAATTTTCGACGGATTAGCTTTTAGCCGAGGCGGATAAGTTTTAGCCGAGGGGTTCAATAACCATGTTTTCAGTTTTAGCCGGGGTACCTTAATCCGTCGGAAATGTGTCGGAAATTTCCGACGGATTATTGAGCATCAGGTTTAAAACACGTTTACATCGTGTTTTAAACCTTCCATCTCGATATCCGTCGAAAATCCGTCGGAAATTTTCGACGGATTTTCGACGGATATTTTTAAAAATGTTGTCTAGGGTATAGGGTTTAGGTTTTTTTTGTGGAAATTGTTTACAAACACTTGTATGATGTATATAGAATATGTTGAACATGTCATATTTCAAAAAAATGTGTTATATAGAATTTCGAAAATTTGATGGAAGTGTTTATATAAGGTGTAGTATAAGATATAGTTGATTTATGTTAAATATAAAGGTTTTGATGTTGTGTAAGTTATACACTCATTCAAAGTCTTTAACAATGGTGAATATCTTATTTTTTTATGAAACATGTACATTAGGGGTCCCTAAATCATATAACCATACCTTAAACCCTAAACCCCAAATATACAGTATCGACAGATTTCCGACGGACTGTTGTTTTTTCGAGACCGCGGGAAACTGAACTGCCTAAACCAAAAATTTTAAAATTCCGACGGAAATCCAAAAATATCTGCGAAACGGTTTGGTTTCTCTTTCATTTTTCTCTTTTCTCTCTCTCTCTCTTCTTACGATTTCTCTCTTCTCTCTCTCCTGTTCTTCCAAAAAAAACCTACAAAATCTTCAATCTCTCCTCTCAATCCTCTTCTCAATCCTCAATCTTTCAATCCCCATGGATCCCAACATGTAAGTATCTCTAATTTTCTAAAAATCACTAATTTTCATTGTTAGATATTAATTAGAATTGTTAGATTAGTATTTAGAATTTGTTAGATTTTCGGAATGAAATATTAGGGTTTATGAGATTAGGGAATGATATTTAGATTAGGGAATGGTTGTCAGAATTTTTGTATAATTAAGAAAATTAATATATATATAATTTTATGATTATATAAAAACGTTTTTGTAATAATAGGATTATATAAAACGTTTTTATATAAATATTAGGTTGTTAGTTTTGATTTTTAGAAAATTGTTTAAAAACGTTTTTAAATATTTTTAGAATTTTAAAAACGTTTTTGTATATTGTTTGTATTATAATTGAATTTTTCAGAATTTATTACTAATTAAAAACGTTTTTTTAATTTATAATTTTAGATTTAGTAATTTATAAGTTTGTAAAAACGTTTTTGTATAAATATTATTAGAATTATATAAAAAAACGTTTTTATAATTATATAATTTTTTTGGGTATAATTATATAAAAACGTTTTTTTATATTTTTTTGAAATTTTATGAAATTTAAGAAATTGTTTTAATTTTTTGGGAATTTTTGAATTTTTTTTGAATTTTGGGTAATCTTTGAAAGTTTTAAAATGTTTTTGAATTTTTTGGAAATTTTTGAAAATTTTTTGAATTTTTTAAATTTGCGGGAATTTTAAAATTTTCGGGAATTTTAAAATTTTCGGGAATTTTTAATTTTTCGGAAATTTAAAATTTTCGGCAAATTTGTATTTTTCATGACATTAGCAAATTTTGAGATATTCTAAATTTTTCGTGAATTTTTAATTTTTCTTCAATTTGCGGATATTTTGTGAAATTTTCGTAAGTACTAACGATTTTCTTATTTTCCCGCAGGAATAACGAGGACGCACTACAGTTGGGTGGCGGCTCCCAAGGCCGCCGTTCTCGGGGTTCTCGGGTTACGCCTCCTGGCGGATCGAGCTCGGGAACTCAAATCCCAGAGTCCCAGCAATCCGCAGCTCGAAGCCAGATTAGGATCGAGGACCTAGTCCAACAGCCCAACCGGAGCCATTGCATCCGTCTCGACCCGAAGTTTGAAGACGGGACTTGGTAAGTGAAATTTTGATTGTTATTTCAATTTTTTAAGATTTTGAATCTAATTAAACGGATTTAATTATTTTTTGAATTGTTTTCAGGTTTAAGTTGTCGCATGAGATCACAAAGGCGATCTTACGGATGCTCCACAACATGTTGGACAAACCGTACGAGAAGTACTCGGACATGCCGAAAGACGAGAAAGACTTGTGGCACCGGAGTTTCGCGGTAAGAAAATTTCCGATTCGTTTTCTTTTTTAGTTTATTTTGTCAATTTTAATTTCGAATACTAACATTATGCTTTTTTTAAAATGTAGCAAGACTTCACGTGCCACCATTCCCTTACGAGGGAAGTAATTGCCCAATTTGACAGGTATGCCGCGCTTTCGTACTCGAACCACATGTACGAGTGGAAGCAGAAGTGGAAGCACGGCAAGGACAAGCCGAAGGATCTCGACGACGACGTCTGGAAGGGCTTCGAAACAAACACGAAGAACCGGAAGAGCGAATGAGGAGGGAAGGGGATGTACATTCACAACAGCGGCGCAAAGACCGTCGAACGGGATGCAATGGAAATGGTAAGTCTAATTTCAATTTTTAATTATTATTTTCGTTTTTATTATTATTTACTTAACAACATTTTACAGGCGAAGAGAGACGGCGTAGCTCCCGACTACCTTAGACTGATCGAGCAGAGGCACACCAATAAAAAAACTGGTGTGATCCAGGATCCCGGCATGCGTGACCTTGTTGAGACGTGCAAGAAGAAGAAGGTGGATCGGGAACGAGAAGTTGGACTCTCGCAGCTCACTCTCGAGGGGTCGTCGTCCTCGAACGAGTTACCCCGGGAAGTGATCAACGACATTGTCCTTAATGTAAGTTTCTAATTGTTTTCAATTATTATTTTTTTCAAAATTTCATTACTAACATTATTTTGATGTTTTATTTTCATAGGAAACTCGGAAAGTCAAAGGGCGATTCGCTGGGTTAGGCGGACTTCCGACCCAGGAATCGTCTTCTTCCATTCCTCGGTTTCCTTCGGGGTATAGAGACGAGATCGAGAGGCTCACCCAAACGGTGAAAGAACGTAATGCGGAGGTCGAGGAGCTAAAGTCCGCACACACCTCAACCCAGACCCAGCTGAACTCTTTGCAGAAGATCATGCAAGGCGCCTTTCCTCAACTCTTTCAACCCGGCAACCCCAACAACTCCGACGATCCCGACAACTCTCCGACCGTCTGAATTTTTTTTTTTTTGAACATTAAATCATTTTGGTTAATGAATTATTTTTTATTATGATAATGAATTTTTATTAATTAATTTCTTTTTTTTTAAAAATATTTTCATTTAATTATATATTAATTATAATTTAATAAATCTCAAAAATAAAAAAAAATCAAATCGAAATCCGTCGGAAATTAAATCCGTCGGAAATCCGTCGGTAATGTTTCCGACCAATTTCCGACGTTAACTTCCGATCAAAACACCGTCGGAATATCCGTCGGAAATTTGTTCCGTCGGAAATATATCCGACGGGTTTCCGACGTTGTGTTCTGACCTATCATCTGTCGGAATATCCGTCGGAAACATTTCCGTCGGTAATCCGTCGAAATATTCTGACCCTTTTCCGACGACTAAGTTCCTTTAGAATAATCTGACGGATATTAATTTCCGACGAACTGGAACCGACGGACAATATCGGTCGGAAATCCGTCGGAAAAAAGTGTTTTTCGACGGATTTCTGACGGAAACGGCCGTCGGAAATCGCATGTATTCTTGTAGTGAGTACACGTGTATGCAACTATATAGATATGTATGTGTATCCATGCAAATATGGTACACGTGTACGCAACTACATAAATATGTATGCCTTTCTTACGAATTTCATCGAACACTTTGAAAACCCGTTCGATGATTAACCAATCTGAAATTTTTTCTATTTTTATATTTTAATCTGAGAAAAATTGATGAGATGAAAAAGAAAGTGGAAAAGAGAGTTTGAAGATAAAGTTGAGAAGAATCGAGAGAAAAATGTAAAATATAATTATTTATTGGTAGAAGAATATAATAATCAAAATATATAAAGTAGATAGAAATTATGTTTTAACTCAAATGTGTTAATTAGAGTTTCAAAAAATGTCTAGTGTAATTTTCTCTAGTAGAAATTAAAATCTTTGTCTCCGTAAAAATACATACCATTTATATAAATACGCCAAAAATAAAATAAATATGCAGCCACTAATGGGAGTATGGGACCACCAATCAACTTGATTTGTTTTCATACAATCCCCATGCCATTTATCACATTTTGTCCTTTTCTTATTCAAAATTCTACAAAAAGTTTTTACTCGATTTTGGTCTAACAGTAAAACCTAAAAACACACACCTTTTTACCCTTGTTTCCAAAAACAGAAAAAAAAAGAAAAGAAAAAGAAACCATTCATTTATTTTCTTATTTTCTCATTATTTGGTATCTGGCGCAGTCCAAATTATTACACCAGTTTAGATTGAAATTTCTTTACACCCTAACAAAATCCAATATCTCAATCTACTTTTTATTTATTTAATGGGGTTGTTAAAGACAAGAAAGAGCAGATCAAGATCCAGTGACAGACACAGAGAAACAGAACTCAAAAGGATTCGTTTCTAGTCTTTTAACACTACCAAAATTTTTGCGGATACAACTCTTCTACTTTTCTTTCCTTCTTCAATCCACATTTTTTTTTAGCATCAGAACACACATCTGTGGCGTAATGGCGTAAGAAAGTCCTTTGAGACGGCTTTTTTAGGCCATCGATCCTTTGCGGTTCATCAGGTCGTGGTAATAAAGAAGCACACACATGGGTTGTCCGAAAATGCAGAAGATGAACCAGAAGATCATGTTTCCCACCTAATCATCACATTCCATAACAGATTGTTTTTTCAAGTATCAACAACAAACTAATGAAGTAAGTGGCTATGATCAGGACAGAGTTATTCGGTCTTTCGAGTCTAGAGAGCATACCATGGAGCCAAACCTTTCTTGTAGATAGTTTGTGATAAAGACCAAAGGCACCTACTCAAATACATTGGGTCAGAAAATATGATCAAAAGTGACAGAAACTTCTAGATTGTTTGTGAAGCTTGACCGCGGAAGTTTTGTGATTTTTTTTTACCTGAAACATAATCCCCATGAAAGCCCATAGCTTGAAGAGACGGCAAGGAACTGCGATGCATAACTATAAGGAAATTTGTAAACATGAGACTGCGTAAGAACAATGCTTTGAATATTAGCATTTCTTTCAATAACGTGTTCATGTGTCTACAGACAGGACAATGCAGAAGATTTAGATATACCTCATGAAAGACTGCAGAGACTAAGAAAGCAATGATAATGGCGGGTACCTGGCAAATAATGAGTGGAGGGTTAAAGTTATAAAGCACAGAAATTAATCTCGATCATCGCAAATCACTATCATACATATCTTCCTCACTTTCGGTATCTTGCTGCGCAGGCACGGAAAGTATATATGTCGAACCATCCATTTATGAACAGGCTGTTAGAAAAAACAAGATCCCCATTAGCTCTCTTCTTATGTTTTGTATAGAAAAGAAGGTGGTGTTTTAGGAAGAGAAACCATACCATATTCCACATTCTCCAATACTGATAAAGGAAGACAGTGAATACATGAATTTGGTTAGTTAAGTGACCTTAAAACAACGAGAACATAAAAAATCATATGCTTTATGAATAAGACGAGATTAATAACAACTCACATCTCCCACACTTTTTGCATTCCACCAATCTTTGTAGAATTCCCGATCCCCGAAGCAGAGGAGCTCTGCCAGTATGTTTAACCTATGGACAAGAATAATGCAAAGAGATTTGTGTTCAGTAACTGGAATTACATCTCTGACTATGAGAAGCTAAAACTATCAATTTCTTGATGAGATAGCCTTTTACTGTTCTTCGTCTCTGGAAATTATATCGAAAGAGAAGGGATCACGACATACCAAAGGTGGAAGAAGCAGTAGAACATGCAGAGCCACACATATAAATTTGGAACTGAAAGCTTCAACACTCTTTCGATGGCGTATAGAAGATCCCCTTTCAAAGGATGCTTTGAGTTCCTAACAATGGGATTTATATACTGCCAGAGAAGTTAAAAATACATGAAGTCAAGTGGGTGACAATGCAGAAATGATGATTTTTACAAGGAAAAATAAAAAACAAGATGTTGAAAACGCACTTGCTCTATTATAAATCCCATGAATCCAGTGAATATAACCAGTTTTGCAAATTGACGAGCCACCCAACCCTTTCGGATACATGGAGAACGTGGATAGCTCGGCTGGGAAAAAGCAAAGAATCGAGGTTTAGACATGAAATTTTTGCAAGTGTAAGAATGTTTGATGCTATAAGCAGAAGATTCAACTCATTACCTGGTAACACAATGTGGGAGCAACCATGAAATATGCCAAGCTCTTCAAGCTAACGTAGTAGGAGACTTCAGGATCAGCCTAAAGTTTATAAAAGTGTTTGGTTAAAATAGTAACACAATGCAAGTGGCTAATATATACTCCCTCTGTTGATTCTTTTACCTTATCAGCTGAATTGGCTAGGGTTCTTATGTCGTAGTTAGTATGAGCGTAAGAAACCAACTTTAGCCACACAATGCAAGTGAGGAGCATCAATGTGACACCTGATAAGAAGGCGGAATCACACCTGTCCATTTTCAAGATCATCGAGTTAGCCAACTAAACTTCAAAAGAGAGAATCACAAACTGAGATCAGAAACACTGTAGTTTAATTCTCACCTTAGGGTGACGTAAACTGGATACAAGACCTCTGTCATGGTGATAATAATATGAAGAAATATGACAACCTTCAGTATAATCAGAAAGGAGTTATATAAGTTCTTCAGGATACAATTTCGTCTTCAGTAAACAATCCAGTAATGGCTAGACAGTAGTTTACTCACAGGTTCAGATATGCATTTCTGAAGTACCATTTTCTCGACGGTAAAGGCAGCCAAAGGAAAGACTGAAAGGGAAAGACTGCAGCAAAAGAATTAAAGGAAAAAATTGATTCACTAAACTCATCATTATATGTATAAGAATGTCACACTATCCTTAAGACCGGGAAAAGAGCATTTTACCAACACATGAAAAGCGGCCAATCTCGCAGCGATGTTGAACTAAACCAGAAATCAGTTCTGATCAACCAACCGTACTAGAGGAATGATAGCAACAACAAAGGTAAGGTCTCTGGTAAAGTTGTAAGCTCCAGAAAAGTTTACAAAATCTCATAAGTTTCAAGCAACGGAAGAAAGAAGTAACTAACCTTCATCAGATTTTCGATGATGAGTCTACTGTTTACAGCAATAAGAACAACTACACACAGGTTGAATAATCCGGCATGGCTCTGCAGTGGAAAACAATCACAAAAATGAAGTCATATGAAAAAATTCGATCTCTAAATGCAAGAACAAGTTGAGATACGAACTGAATGTCAAATTCTCCTCCACCAAATTCGGAGATTGATAGGAGTAGAACCTGAGATTACCTGTTTGAAGATTGCGTCGGAGCTGAGTGGACTCTCCCTCGCCCTCCGATGAGCTGGAACCGACGGCCGATACGTGTACCTTACATCGGTGTTTCCTCCTGCTTCTCCTCCTCCACCGGTTTCCCTAATTTCGGTATCTCCGCCGTTATCTCCGGCCAAATTCGCTGTTCCCTGAGCGTCGTCGACAGCGGAGTCAATCCGATCCCTCACGTCGGCCGGAGCTCCAACATCATCTGACGGGAGAGTATCGGTGCCGGATGGGGAATCAGAAAGAAGTCCGTTGGAATCCGATCTTGGTTTCCGTCGACGAAGCCTATCGAGATCCACAAACTCTCCGCCACCGTTTTCCGTCGGCATAGTGACGCCTCCAGAATCCAAAATCGCCATTCCAAAGCGTTCAACAAAATAGCTGTAGGTTGTTCAAGAAGAAGGCGAGAGAGGAAAATCGAAAAGCATGCAGAAGAAATGGTAAAAGAAAGATGCCGTAGAGAATCAGAATCTAATGGAAAGAAAAAGTAGATTTTGGGAAGATTGTAGAAAAACGGAATTGCACGAGGATGCTAAGAAATCGGTTGATCGTGTCTCCTTCCTAGAAAGAGAAAGCCAAGTTTTGCAAGGAGAAAAAAGAGAGATGCGAGAAAGATGACAACAATGGTGACGGAAGATAATTCAAAAGCGGTGGGGATATTTTTGTTTACTTCCTCTTATTATTATATTATTATTATTTAAAAAAAATAAAAATATACAAACATAATCTTGATTAGTTTTTGCATAACCTCTCCTCAGGTGGGAGAATATTCATGACATTGCCACGTAAATATCACAATTTGCTAATTTGGATGTTATCAATGATTTAGTAGTAATCTTCCCATAATGCTCAAAAGTATTTTGTTTCTTCTTTTTTTTTTTTTTGTTAAAGGGTTTGTATTTTGTTTCTTCTTTCATTCCAGCAATACCTTTTCTTCTTCGATAAAAGAACCTTCACAAAAATTTAGGTAAAAATTAGCAATAATTGCTAGGATATTTAGCGTAATCCAAAGGAAATTCGACAGAAAATAGATCTTTTCTTTTTGTGTATAAAAAAACTCCACCAATATATAGAGCTAAAGGCTCTAGTTGAAAGGGACACACATTATTCTTTAACAAGACTATTGCATAAATAACAATGGCAAATCATTTGACCAAAAAAAGAAAAAAAACAAACAATGGCAAATCAAAATACATCAATCGCTATATGCAATCTCTTCCCTGTCTATCTACATAATAATTAGGTAAGTCAATTTTTTCCTAACCGACTCATTTTCACAATCATGTGAAATTTTACTGTTATACAAAAGGAATCGTAAGATTTGCAATAAATCACAATGGAACGGGAATAATGGGTCGAAAGGCTGTTACTATCGGCGACTGAAACACAATGCCATGCATTGGTGTGTTCAAATCTCTACTTTTGACCCTTTTACATCTCTTAAACTTGTAAGTTTACTTTTTCTAATGATATATATATAGAAAAATCTAAATTTCTTCTCGTCCTTCCCATGGATTTTTGAAGAAAATAAGATGCTTATGTGTTCTTTAATCTTAAAGCATATTGATCACAGAATAAGTCATGTAGTCAAATAATAAATGTAAATGATTATTTGTTGTTTGAATTTTTGGCATTAATTTAATGGTCAACTTTGTTTTTCTATGTTACATTTTATGAATTGTTAAAAAAGAATAATATATTTTAAGTCACACTTCGTCACACTTATCTAAGAAAATAGGAATAATTGAAAGTCAAGAGAAGTTCATTAAGCTTTCATACACATGTACGTGATCAGACTAAACCGGCCCAATGACCTTGAATTCGAAAGAGTTCAAATTCGATAGAAACCACCAGCCGGTTCCACTCAACCGAACAATTATTTGGTCTTACAGTCAAATCAAGCCGAACCGGACCAAAACACTACTGTTCCCCTAACCATCTCAGAACATTTGTGAAACGGAAACTTAAAATCTTTTCCAGGGGCAAGAACCTAAGAAAAACACAAAAAGGTTAATAACTTCTGACTGATACAAAGCTTTTGCATCCCAATTTTTATACTTCTTTAGGGTTATTGAGCCAAACCGAGATTTTTTTTGCAAGGAGTTTCACAATGAGCTGCTACGAAATGTGCAGAGATGGCTTCCAAATTGAGAGATGACATCAACAAGGCCTCCATAACCTCCCACAGCAACTACCTGCAAACACAAGCATTGGATCAAACGGTTAAACATCCGGTTTCTACTCCATAGCAGGTAACAAATTCACATAATAACGGGATATATCGACTGTTGAGAACATGTAGGGAAAGGGATCAGAAACATACTCCTGCTGGATGCAAGGAAATGGAAAATACTGAACTAGGAGCACACTGAATTTGAGTAAGCAAAACTCCATTCAAGTCGAAACGCCTAAGAAGTGGTTCTGCTCCTACTGTCAAAATCTGAAAGTGGGATACTTGTTAGATAGAAACAACATTTAAATAAAAAAAGAATGTTCAACCTATACAACGGAACTAAAACTATGTGTTGATCTATGTTTCCAGTTTTAAATACTTGGTAATTTTTTTTTATATCAATTTCCGCTGTTTTGATACTACAAATATCAGCTACTGCTCCCCAGGCTTTAAATTACACCATCTAGAATCTAATCTTGTTCTGCTTACCTGCTTTTCATCAAACATCACATCCTGTACATGTGCAGGGGCGGATATTGTTGATACGCATTCCGAAGCAGGGAGGTTCCATAAAGCTAAATTTTTACCTTGTCCACAAACCTGAAAAGGAGAAAGTTATAGCAATGGCAGTAAAAGCCCGGTCTTTAAACTTCTTAGCAATCCACTGGGAAAAAGGAATTTTATGCTTAGGTTATTGCAGGCAACAACCCTTTAAAAGAAATGGCAGGTTGTGGAAGTATAATGAGATAATCCATTTACTCATTCTTACCAACCAGCTTTCACTTCCATCGAGAGCCATCGAACTAATGCGATAGCGGGACCTTTTATCCTGGGAACCAATTACTTTAATGCATTTCCCTGTTTTGCAATCTGGTTGACAAAACAGAAGGAAACCCTTGAGCGTACTAAGCTTAGCCTAGACAATTAAAGCATAACACATGAACCGGAACCTAAACTAAACATAGTGGAAAGCGTTGTAATCAGCAAAATGAATTATTACTGAGTTTTGAGAAGCAGACAACAAAACTGAGGAACATTGGATCTCAAGTACCAACATGAAGACTCAAATGATTTCAAAAGTTTTGTTACCACAGATGATCCAAACATAATACTAGAAATTACAGCAGAAAGAAAAATGGGCACGAGAAAGATACCCCAGATTCTTGCAGTCCCATCCTCCGAACCCGTCAATATCTGTTGCAAGAGACTTAATACGATCAGACAAAAATCCAAACCTGGAACTAAAATACGAATATGAAGGTGCACTTGTAATATTTATCGAAACACCATTACCTGGCTTGCAGAACTACGTGAAACTACACAATGCAAATAGTCTGAATGCCCCTTGAAGGTCATTTTGATTTTACCACTCTCCTGAAAATGTCGGAAACACATAAATGGTTCTAGGAAGTTTAGATATCTCAATATCACATCTAATGTAATACAGTGATAGACATTCACAATGATTAACAACATACCACGTCCCAACAATATGCGGAAGAATCACCCGCAGCCGTAAATACACTTCCTGACTATCATAAACGAAAAATGAGGAAGGGGGGGAACAGTTACTCTGTAACCAAGCAATAAGATATAATTGGACATTTCAGGGGAAAAAACACACTACATCAAGTGAAACTACCAAAGTAGAATTAAAAATTCCAACCTGAGGATCAACAGAAATGGCATTGATCTCAGGCATCGGTGAAAGAGCACCCCAAGGACCTCTATGAGAAAAGAAAAAGAATGGTGACTATATGCATTTCTAAAACAGTTAAATAGAGTCTCACCAGCATCAATTATAACCAAAGTACTATGGATACCGAAATTTAACACCTTTACACTCTCGTAAATATAGCAGCATTTTCACAAACAGAGTGATCAGTTCGGATTCAAACGAAAAAGACTCACTTGTGTTGTGGATTAGTCAATTCAAGCAATGGCTTCGCATGATTCTCTGTAGATGATAGAAAAAGCTCACAATCTTCAAACTCGAAAAAAGCATCAGAACAACAAGAATGGTTACACACCTTGCAAATGAAGAGACGCATCTGATTCAGCAAATTCTTTCCACTTCCATCCTCAAACTCTGCCATCACCACCACAACTACAGAAAACCACACAGAAACAGCCCAGTTCTTCAATCAACCTCTGATTTCTGTACTCGAGCTTTTAATTACCAATGTTTGAATCTACCTGAGGAGCAAAGCATCTTCGTCTTCGCCATAGAACTTGACATCATAAGCGGGTCCGTCGTGTGCCCTAACCACTCCCTCAGGTTCAGCCACCATAACGTCCTGACCTTTCGAGTAGCCAAAACCCGCCGATTGGGACACAAGCGAGTTCATAGAATGGAAAGCTAGGGTTCCGTCGCTGGAAGCGACAACAAAGGCATCCGGATTAGGGTTTCTCGCCGGAGGAGCCCAGGCGGTTCGAAACACGGTACGTGTCTGTACTTCTCGTTCCTTGAGAATTGCTTCTCTATACTCATCCTCGTTCCAATTTGTAGCGTCTCCGTACATTTTCTTCCACTACTTTGCAACTTGGGTGATACTTTGCAGAACGCCGGCGATAACAGCACCAGTGGTTTGGAGAAGTAATTCTGTTAATTCTACTTTTAGTCCCTAAGTTAGTTTTATATCTAATATTTCGTCAGCTAGATTTCTTGGTGTACATTAAACACCTCATCTCTTAGATGGTAAACCCTGAGAACGACTCAGAAGTGATTATCACAAATCCACCTCACAAGCAATTAATTAGCCAATTGAACCACTCCCACAATGAATCAAGCAAGCTACATGAAAATTTTGGACGTTGCCATTATGAGTGATGACAATTAGCATACATCCTCCATATATCAACCATGCATGTAAAGTAATTAATTAATGTCACCCGTAGCATCATCTACTTCATTCTCTGTTTGGCTAGCAAAAAAAGAGTACTCTAAATTGATGCCACGTAAGCCTCATTTCCTTTACTTTCTTTGTAACTGCAGCAATGCGAATCTTCAAAGCTTTGCTATTTATTTCATCTAAAGATCCCTACAGACGATAGAATCTGTAAATCAGATATTCTCCAATCTGAAATAGAGGTTTGAATCTAGAAGCTGGACCTTCGTCGCTCTGTGCGTTCTTCAATCACTTGTGCCAGAGAGTTATAGACAGAGAGCAGCTTTTGGTTATGGAAGCAGAAATTGTTGAGACTATGTGCTTGTTTGAAAGGTTTTTTCCACCAAGTTTTTTTGACATCATGGTCCATTTGACTGTGCATCTAGGAAGGGAAGCCCGGCTTGGTGGACCAGTCCATTTTAGATGGATGTACCCATTTGAGAGGTATTATATATTTTTACTTTTTTAAATTGACTATTCTGTTGCTAATCTATCTGTCCTCACATATTTCAGGTATATGAAAGTTCTTAAAGACTTTGTGAGAAATCCTGCAAGACCAGAGGAGTGTATTGCTGAGTCCTATCTAGCTGAGGAATGTATCCAGTTTTGCAGTGAATTTCTGAAGAAGACAACAAATGTACATGAGAAAGTAGATAGAAACATGGAGTATGAGAACAACTCAATTTTAGAGGGTCGTCCAATATCCACAAGGACTACAATTACTCTTACTGAAATGGAGAAGAAAGTAGCACATCTTGCTATCATCCAAAACATGGCTATAGTTGAGCCTTATGTAGAGTAAGTATCATATTCTCTATATGTGTAGTTCATTTGTCTTTTTTTTTATGAATAACATTCGGACTCTTTTTTCTAATTTTCTATCTTTTACAAGTGAGCATCTGCAATATTTACAAGACTCAAATGAAAGATGCCGACGTGATGCATCAATGTTATGGAGTATGCATACAAAGAATTTTGCATCTTGGCTGAAAGAACATGTTAGTTATATGTTCTTACAAGTTCTCTTTTTATGGTAGGCCTACTGTATAGGTGTTTGACTTGTTTTAACTTGTTAGGTACCTCTTGATTCTACAGAACATGAAGAAACACTAAAGTGGTTAGCTTATGGTCCACGTTGTTCTGCAAGGTCGTATACAGGCTATATAGTCAATGGACAACGGTTTCACACAATATCAGTGGATAGAAAAAGTCAGAATAGTGGGGTTTATTATGAGGCTACAGTAGTTTGTAGATCTAGTGCAAAAGACGCATCACAGATGGTTGATTTGGTATCTTACTACGGGAGAGTAACTGACATCATTTTACTGGACTACAATGTCTTCTATGTTCCTCTATTCTGGTATCAGTGGGCAATAAAGGGAAATGGAGTAAAGATTGAGGATGGTTTTACACTGGTTAACTTGAATCATAGTCAAGCCTCCTTTTCAAGTGATCCTTATATAATACCATCTCAAGCAAAACAAGTGTTTTACTCAAGGGAAAACGAGTCATCAAATTGGTATGTTGTAATGAAAGGTCCTACAAGAAGATACAATAAGGAAGATACTCAAGAGGGGAATGCAGACATTGGGCCATTGCCATCAAATATAGACATGGATGTTGACATTGATGTTGGACCCGGATTTAGCACCCTAAATCCAGGACGAATAGGCAAGCTCGGCGAGATAAAAGAAAGGCACAAGTTAAAACGAGCGTGCTGGAAGCAGCAAGCGTGCTGGAAGCAGCAAGCGTGCTGGAAGCAGCAAGCGTGCTGGAGGCAGTGAGCATGCTGGAAGCAGCGAGCACGAAGGAAAGGAAGCAAGCTCGCAAGAAGACAATAGTACAAGCTCGGCCAAAGTTCAAACCAAGTCAAACACATTAAATGCGATTTCCTAGAATCAAGCTGAGCATTTAATCAAAGATCACGAATTCAATTCCAAGTTTTAATTTAGATTTAGACGTTTATATTTTTTGAACATGTATAAGTTCGAAATGTGAACCTTATTGTAAACATCACCGGATTATTGACTAACAAAGCAATAATAATACACAACTTCTTCTCTAATATTTTCTCAATGTTTTCTCTAAGTTTTTTCCAAATACTTTCAACCTAAAAATAGTCAAGAATTGAGGTTGTGAGAATCTGCTCTCACAATTTGGCGCCGTCTGTGGGGAGGAGCAAAATAATTTCCTTCTCGTAATCTACGAAATCGATCATCCAAAAGAAGATAATGTCGGACACAACAAACACAACAGTCACTACTTCATCCAGCACTATGAACACCTCTGTTCCTCCATCTCAGCCCGAAGTATCCGCTCCGGCAAGCTTGGATGGAACAACAAGCGTTTTCGAAACCACCTTGGAGGTGAATGTCACGGCCGTGACCAGCGAAACTGTTGATCTTTCGGGAAATACAGTCTTGAACCAGCAAGCTCTGGATCAAATAGCTGAGATCCGGAATTTAATATCGGTTCTCATACAACAGAATCGCGTAATGGTTGCTCGCCAGGACGACCTCGAAAGAGCGACTCGGGCAGGAGCGATCGGACGATCCTTTCTCCAACCTGGAACGCAAACCTCGTTTGCACCAGAGCAAGGAGGACTAATGTTTTCACCTCCACCGATAACGAGGTTAAACTTTTCCGGTATTGATGCCTCGACCAGCAGAATGGTCGGCTCAGCCACCACCTCGCAAGGGTGCAGCTATTAAAATAAAAAAATCTTCTCTTAAGCCTGCTAAAAGCAAGCCTGAAGTTTTTCAACTTCTATTTACAAGCTAAAAGCTTTACTCCATAAATGAACAGCCTTACGAGCTAGAGCATGCTACCAGCTAGCATGACTCGACTTTGCGTCTAAATTGTAAGGTCACAACCTTTCTAGTCTCTAAATGACAATAACCTTTACGTCTAAACTGTTTAGGTTGCATGCACGCCTCTAAACAGCTTCGACCTTGCGTCTTAAAATCGCCTGGTCAGCTCCCTAGGTCTCTAAACGACCTGGGAGCAGGGCCTCTAAACGACCTGGGAGCAGGGCCTCTAAACGGCCCGGGTCCTTGGCTGAAAAACTGCCTTTGACCCATTGAAAAGTGTCAGCCTCTAAATGGCAAAAGGCTTGATCCCTCCTCAGAGTACGTAGGCAACCTCATAAGGGTGCAGCTATTAAAAAAAAAAAAATCTTCTCTTAAGCCTGCTTAAAGTAGCCTGAAGTTTCTCAACTTCTGTCTACAAGCTAAAAGCTTTACTCCATAAGCAAACAGCCTTACGAGCTAGAGCATGCTACCAGCTAGCATGACTCGACTTTGCGTCTAAATTGCAAGGCCACAACCTTTCTAGTCTCTAAATAACAACAACCTTTACGTCTAAACTGTTTAGGTTGCATGCCTGCCTCTAAACGGCTTCGACCTTGCGTCTTAAAATCGCCTGGTCAGCTCCCTAGGTCTCTAAACGACCTGGGAGCATGGTCTCTAAACGGCCCGAGTCAGCCTCTAAATTGCGAAAAAAATAAATAAAAACGAAAGATTTTTAAAGCTCAAAGTAAACGAAATTAAGCCTCCTCGCAGGAGCATAAGTTCAACCAAAAGGTCCACTAGGGCATAACAAGTTCAACAACAGATTCGAACATGATTTAAAGATCAATTAGATCCCGAGATCGCAGGACCGCACCCTCAGTGACACGTCACTAAGGATGCTGGGGGGCTACTGTTGGACCCGGATTTAGCACCCTAAATCCAGGACGAATAGGCAAGCTCGGTGAGATAAAAGAAAGGCACAAGTTAAAACGAGCGTGCTGGAAGCAGCAAGCATGCTGGAAGCAGCAAGCATGCTGGAAGCAGCAAGCATGCTGGAAGCAGCAAGCATGCTGCAGGCAGCGAGCATGCTGGAAGCAGCGAGCATGCTGAAAGCAGCGAGCACGAAGGAAAGGAAGCGAGCTCGTAGGAAAGGAAGCGAGCTCGTAGGAAAGGAAGCAAGCTCGCAAGAAGACAATAGTACGAGCTCGGCCAAAGTTCAAACCAAGTCAAACACATTAAATGCGATTTCCTAGAATCAAGCTGAGCATTTAATCAAAGATCACGAATTCAATTCCAAGTTTTAATTTAGATTTAGACGTTTATATTTTTTGAACATGTATAAGTTCGAAATGTGAACCTCATTGTAAACATCACCGAATTCTTGACTAACAAAGCAATAATAATACACAACTTCTTCTCTAATATTTTCTCAAGTTTTCTCTAAGTTTTTTCCAAATACTTTCAACCTAAAAATAGTCAAGAATTGAGGTTGTGAGAATCTGCTCTCACAATTGATGAAGCTGCAAATGCCATAACAGATTGTAAAGGCATATATGTGTGAAATGCAATGTTTCTTGTTGTGTGCTGCTTTATTGTTTGATTGTTTTGTGCACTTTTTTATGAGTTGACTTAACTCTTTCTCTTGTAATTTTTTCAGGTGAATTGAAATGGGACAGCCAAAGAACAACAAGAGAGGGAAAAAAAATAGGCAGAAGGACAAAAAAGCAGCCGATGAAGTTGAGTATGTGGGTCCAGTTGTAAGAGGTGATGACCATGAAGAGGAGACTCCCATAGCAGAACCAATTGAGAAACCTTTAGAAGAGGAACAAAATGATGATGAGCATCACTTAAGAGAGGAACAGAATGATGATGAGCATCACTCAAAAGAGCAGCAGAATGATGAGGAGCCTCAGGGTGAGGTTGAACTATCTGGAGATCCTGATAGTGTTGTTTGATATATCATGGTTTTTACCCTTTTTAAGCCATGATATAAGTCCGTTTTATAGAGTCTTTCTACCATTTTGTAGTGTTTTAGAGTCTTTTACATGTTTTAGCACGTTTGGAGCATAATTGGAGATATTGAGTTTTTTGGTGCATTTTGGAACAAAACAGAGGTTGCGTAGCTGAGTACCCGAATTGGAGCCTTAGTGTCGATCGATACTACTCTAGTATCGGTCGATACTCACTGCAGCAAGACACAAGTCGCAACTTTAATGAAGAGTTGAAGAATTGCGAAATTGCCCAGAAGACTTTATTATTTACAATTTAGCCCAAAACGTGTTTTATGAGTTTAAGTTAGGTTTTTGAGCCACTTTGGCTATCACGTTCAATTTACACTGGATTGATTTCTGAGTTTTGTGAGAGAGCTTTCTAAGGGAGACAAATATGAGACTCTGTTCATCCGAGAGAAGATTTCGAACCCTCTTGTTACTCTACTTTTCATTATTTATCTGAGTATTATTTTAGTCATGTTTATTGTTTCAATTACCATGTCTGAGTAGTTCTCTTGTTAGGTTTAGGGTTCTCATAAGGGTTATTCTTTGAATGTTAGGTTAACTGAATAATTAGGATTCACTATCTGAATTAGTTCTTCGCCTTAGGTTGTTCTCAAACCTAATTCTAGCCTGATCACATAGAAATTAGATCTTAGGATAATTGGTTAGGCACGAGAGTGCGATTAGTTATCTGACAGAACCTAGGTGAGAAAAATAACTATTCTCAAAAAGATTTGATTTAGTTGTTTTGTGAACAAATCAAACCTGAATTAAAACCTGGTTTAGACTTTAGGATTCGCAAAGAGATTTGGAATTCTAGGATTTAGACTTAGATAGTTTTCGCAACGAGAGTTGGTTAGCTATACTTTAGTGATTTGAGTTCAAGAACCGCGCTAAATCTGAATAATGTTAGTTAGTTTATCTACATTCATTGAATTCCTGAGAAATACCCTGAGCCTATATTCTTTCCCATTGATTTACAACTCGTTTAATTTACGCACTTGCTTTCGTTTACATCTTTTGGTTTAGCTTAGTTCTAATCTATATAATCTATTGTGCGATATCTGGAGTTCTTGTGTTCGACCCCTACTTATACTACAACAACTGCTTTAGTACTTATAGGGTATTAATTTGAGCATATCAAATTTGGCGCTGTTGCCGGGGACTCAATTTCGCCATTAGATTTTAGTGCAGAATTTTGACTAAATCGTCGAGTATCGATCGACACCCTAGTGGTATCGATCGACACTCGTCGCGTTTTTTTTAGTTACTTACGTTCTTGACTTTTGTGTTTCAGGTGTATGCCTACTCGAGAAACCAGAAGAAACAGGAACACTCAGCTAGTTGATCTGTCAAACGAGCAGCTAGCACACTTGGAACGCACACTCAGAAAAGCAAAGAAGCCAGCAGAGATGAACAACAACCCAGTGGTTTTGATCCAGTGGTAAAATACAGTGATATCAGTTGGACAAAACTCAGTGAAGAACTCAAGACAGTGCTCTGGAGATGTATCCAAGTGAGATTTTCTTTACAATGGCATACTGATATCACTGTATTTTACCGCCTCGAGTCTCATATTTTCTTTTGTTTTCCTTGTATTTCATCGGGTTTTTATTATATATACATTGCATTTAGGTCCAAAGCGAGTCACATTGCATTTTAGGTGTCCTAGGCCGTTTTTGTGTTCTTTTGGCTTGTTGGAGCCCTTCTCAGGTGTTTGGGAGTGATTTGGATCAGCTTGGATGAAAGGAGACGATTGAAGCTCGAGGAAAAACCGCAAAGATTGAATGAAGAGCGAGAAGACCGAGAATCAACGTGCAATCGGTTACCAACCGATCACCAATGTCGATCCCACAAAAATATCAAGTTCGATCGGTTGCTAACCGATCGCAGAAACCGATGTCAAGGAAATAACACATGCGATCGGTTGCTAACCGATCAAACAACCGATCAGGATCGTGATACGACTTTTGCCTTGACTTTGGGACCAACTCCTTTTGTAATAAATTCAACACTTCTTTTCTCTTTCTTACTAACTCACCATTGACGAAAATATCATCTGCTCTGCTCCTTTTTACTGTTTTAGAGAACTTATCTCTTCTCTCCTCTTGTATTCATGAAAGATTCAAGATCTACAACATTCTAGTGAAGATTTTCTTAACTTCTTTCCATCAATCTTCTTATTTTCACTATGTTTTGCTTTTGTTCGGTTTTGTTTTGTGATTTAGTTATGTGTGAGTAGTTTTATTATGGATTGTGGGAAGGATTGATTTAGAGGGATAGATGATGATCTCTTGATGTTTAGAACAAAATTTTAGAAGTTCTCATGTTTAGAAGTGGTCTTAAGGCTAGGATTGAACTAGCTACTCAATTTCTAGAACTTGGACAAATTACACTTGAGAGAGGTTTGGTAATTGTCTAGAAGATTTCTAATCATGTTTTTTATGCTTAGCAAGATGAGAATCATGACTAAGGATCATTAATTGGCTAAAAAGGATTTGTGTTTTATGCTTGTTGATAATTTTGTAGCAATTGAGAGATTAGCTAATTTGAACTATCAATGAAGGGTTTAGTATCATGAGAATGAGTTAAACTACTTATATGTGCTCCTTGCCATAGAATTCAGCTCATTGAGTGATTAGAAACATCATTAGTGAATCATTGAATACTCCTAATCGAAAGCCATTTCCTACGATCCATATCTTTATTTTCTTGATTAAAATTGAGTTAGTGTTTTGTGTTCTTTAATTATGTGTTGTTAAAACTAGCTTGCAATCATTTTAATTGTCCTGCATGTTTTTATTCTCTGTCTTTTATTTTTAGTTTTATCGTAATTAGTTCTTAGAACGAAAACCAACAAAAATCGTTTAGCTTAGCTTAAGTAGTTTCTTGTATTCTTACTGTGCTGTTCTTTCTCTCTGTGGATTTGATCCCTAAGTACTCAATGACAAACCGTTATGATTGCGGTAGTCTACACATTAGGGTAATTGATGTGTTGAAAAACGAGTAATCAATTTTGCGCCGTTGCCGGGGAGAATTGCAATAGCCATTAGGATTTGGATTCTATCTAAGTCTAAGTATTTTTTCTTTACTTTGTTACTAAACTACTCTGTTTTGTATGCACACAAGAAGCCAAGGGCAAGAGAACTTACAACCACTTGTGCTAGACATTCGAAGGCACGAAAGAGATAATCAAAAGGCAACCAGAGAACGTGCTGAGCACGTGAGGCGTTTAGGCATGGACGCTTAGCGAAATGATCCTCCTCACCTAGGAGAGAACCAACCGCCACCACCACTAGACGAAGTCCAAGGAGTGGGCTTAGACCCGAGGCAGCCAATCCATCCTCCTAGACAGCCACAAAGGATTGGTGCCTTCGATGAACCCACTACACAAGGGGTTCTAACTGGGATAAGGCCACCACCTTTTGCGAACAACAACTTTGAGATTAAATCAAGTCTCATTAACATGGTGCAGAACTCAAGGTTCTTAGGGATGGCTTTGGAGAACCCTATCGACCACAACGATCAGTTCGACCGTCTTTGTGGGATGGTAAAGATCATGAATGGAGTCTTGGAGGACGTTGTCAAGCTAACTCTCTTCCCATTCTCTTTGGGAGACAAAGCTGCTCAATGGGAGAAGAGTGTGGGGACTACCACCATACCAACTTGGGAGGAATGCAAGAAGCAGTTATTGGCGAAGTTTTTCTCGAGACAAAAGACAGCAAAGCTAAGAAACGACATCACAAGCTTCAAGCAAGGGACCAACGAGTCGTTTTATGAAGCGTGGGAGAGATTGAAAGGTTATACAAGAGCTTATCCACACCATGGAGTCTCCAAGGAAGCACTTCTTGGGATCCTACACCGTGGAGTTCTAGAGAAATACCAACTAGCTTTGAACACGGCAAGCAATGGGAGTTTTGCTAGCCAAGACGTTGTTAATGGAGAGATACTAGTTGAGAATCTAGCTCAAAGTGACCAAGGCTATGGAGGTGAATATGATCGAACGGTGAGGGATACAAGGTACGAAGATCAAAGGTTCAAGGACATCAACGATAAGTTGGACAAAGTTTTACTTGTGAACCAAATATCGATCAACTATGTGGGAGAGTTTGAAGGGCAGCAACAGATTTACCAAGAAGTGGTAAAAGAGGGAAGTGAAGAATCCCAAGAAGAACTCAACTACATAGGAAACCAAGGAGGATTCAACCAAAACTATCGGAACCATCCGAATCTTTCTTATAGAAGCAACAATGTGGAGAATCCTCAGAACCAAGTCTATCCTCTTCAACAGAAACAACAAGGACAAGGGTTCCAACAACAAGGTTTCCAACCTAGACCTTTCTTCTATTCGAATCAAGGAGGTTTCAGGCCAAATCAAGGAGGTTTTCAAGCAAACCAAGGGAACCACAACTCAACCTACCAGCAAGGCTACCAACCGAGGCCAAACAACAACCAAGCTAAAGGAGGCTCATCGAACCAAGGGGCACAAAATGATGTGCAAAGTATGCTCCAACAGATTTTGGAAGGCCAAGCTAAAGGGAAAATTGAACTTACCAAGAAGATGGTAGATATCAACAAAAAAGTCGATGGGGTGTACAACGAGCTGAACGCCAAAATTGAGCACTTGTCAGAGGAATATTGAGCTGAGAAATCGATGAACGCCAAATCTGAAGCAAACCCGAAGGAATATTGCCAAGCAATCATATTGAGGAGTGGAACTGAGCTACCAACAAGGGAACAAACCGTGGTAGAGGTTGAGGAACCAAGTCAAGATGGATTCAAAGATTTTGGTGAAAATTCGCAGGACCAGATGGCTGGATCGGTTCCTCCGATCGGTTGTCAGCCGATCAGGATTTCATACATCGGTTCTTCCGATCGGTTGCATAATATGCGACCGGTTATTCCGAATCATCGACCGAGTATCAGATCGGTTGTGCAACCGATCGAACACCCTGGATCGGTTGACAACCGATCATCACAACCGATCCTGGCGCAAAATGAAGGGAATGATGCTTTTGATGATCCGATTTTTGACGTTCAAGAAAAGAAGAATGAGGGGGGATCATCTGGAGTCATTAAAAAGAAAGTGGATTTCATTCTTCCACCATACGAGCCAAAAATCTCATTTCCCGGAAGATTCAAGCGGCAAATCTTGGACAAACAATTCGAGAATTTCAAGAAGATCATGAAGACGGTTCAAGTGACTATATCATTTGCTGATCTGATGCTTGAATGTCCAGTGTACAACAAACTTCTCAAGGACGTTATGACCAAGAGAAGGCAGCTTGAAGAGGCCATGGTAATGATTAACCACGAGTGTAGTGCCATAATCCAAAAAAACTTGCCTAAAAAGCTTAAAGACCCGGGCAGCTTCACGCTACCTTGCACACTAGGACCTTTGTCCTTTGGAAGATGTCTAGTTGATCTCGGTGCAAGCGTGAGCCTCATGCCACTGACTGTATCTAAGAGGCTTGGATACAGTAACTTCAAGAAGACGAGAATCTCACTAGTCCTAGCGGATAGAACAATCCGATTTCCGATTGGGATCCTTGAAGACTTACCATTGAAGGTTGGGAACTGCATCATCCCTACTGATTTCGTGGTACTAGAGATGGATGAAGAACCATCGGATCCCATAATCTTGGCGAGACCTTTCTTAGCAACCGCGGGTGCCATCATTGACGTGAAGAACGGCATAATCGATCTACACTTGGGGGATCTCGTTCTGAAATTCAACATAATGGAAGTGATGAAGAAACCAACCATAGAAGGAAGGGTTTTCTACATAGAGACCTTAGATGACATGGTTGATGAGTACTTGGTGGAGTTAAGCATGGAAGACGCTCTAGAAGTAGCACTCACACAAGGGAGCGAAGAAAGTGAGCTCGTGAACGAAGAGGAGATCGAATATGAGAAAATCCTTGATTCTCATCCACCATGGAGCAAGGAAGCATACTTCTCGGAGTTAGGAGAAAATGTGGCAGTGGAGAAGAAATGAGACACTAGCAATGGTAAGTCTAGTGTGGAGGATGATTAGAGCGAACTCAACGCTCCACAACTCCAACTCAAACCGTTACCCAACGGTCTAAGGTACGCGTTTCTTGGACCAAACTCCACATATCCGGTTATCATAAATGATGCATTGAATGAGGAGGAAACATCTATGCTTTTGAATGAATTGAAAAAGTATAGGAAAGCTCTAGGCTATTCTTTGAAAGATATAAAAGGAATCTCTCCATCATTGTGCATGCATAGAATTCACTTGGAAGATGAATCTAAAACCTCAATTGAACACCAAAAAAGGTTGAACCCGAACTTAAAAGAAGTAGCCAAAAAGGAAATTTTGAAGCGGGAGTGATCTATCCAATCTCGGATAGTACTTGGATCTCTCCGGTTCATGTAGTTCCAAAGAAAGGGGGAATGACCGTAATCAAAAATGAAAAAGACCAATTGATCCCAACCAGAACCATCACGGGTCATAGAGTATGCATTGACTATAGGAAACTGAATTCTTCAACTAGGAAAGATCATTTTCCTTTTCCATTCATTGATCAAATGCTTGAATGACTTGCACATCATTCATATTATTGCTTCCTCGATGGTTACTCGGGTTTCTTTCAAATACCAATACACCCGAGTGACCAAGAGAAGACGACTTTCACTTGCCCATACGGTACCTTTTGTTATCGAAGGATGCCGTTTAGTTTGTGTAATGCACCCGCGACTTTTCAAAGGTATATGATGTCTATCTTCTCTGACTACATTGAGGATATAATGGAAGTTTTTATGGATGACTTCTCTGTCTATGGTTCTTCGTTTAGTGGTTGTCTTTCTAATTTGTGTAGGGTGCTCAAAAGATGTGAAGACACAAATCTCGTTCTAAATTGGGAAAAATACCATTTCATGGTGAAGAACGGAATTGTTCTCGGGCATCGCATTTCTGAAAACGGGATCGAAGTTGATAAGGCAAAGATCAAAGTTATGGTGACTTTAGAACCTCCATCAACGGTCAAGGGAATCCGAAGCTTCTTGGGACATGCTGGATTCTACAGGAGATTCATAAAAGATTTCTCAAAAATCGCAAGACCGCTCACAAGACTCCTATGCAAAGATGTTGATTTTGTCTTTGACGAGGATTGCCATGAAGCTTTTGTGAAGTTGAAAAATGCTTTGGTGAGTGCACCAATTGTACAGCCACCGGATTGGAGTTTGCCGTTTGAAGTAATGTGTGACGCAAGTGATTTTGCTGTCGGGGCAGTTTTGGGACAAAAGAAGGATAAAAAGCTTCATGTGATCTATTACACAAGTCGGACTCTAGACGATGCTCAAGTGAGATATGCGACAACGGAGAAGGAACTCTTGGCAATTGTCTATTCCTTCGAGAAATTTCGATCCTACTTGGTGGGTTTGAAAGTCATTGTACATACCGACCATGCTGCGTTAAGATATTTGCTGGCTAAGAAAGATGCCAAGCCGAGATTGTTGAGGTGGATTCTTCTCCTACAAGAGTTCGACCTTGAGATCAAAGACAAAAAAGGGATTGAGAATGGAGTAGCTGATCATTTATCAAGGATGAGGAATGAGGAGACAATCCCCATCGATGACTCATTGCCCGAAGAACAAGTGAACTTGATCCGAACTTTGTACAAGGCGGATTTTATGATGGAAGAAATATTGTCAATAAACACCATGGAGGTTAGCTTGCCTTGGTATGCAGATATTGTCAATTTTTTATCAATCGAGAAAGAACCACCGAATCTCCAAGGGTATTAAAAGAAGAAATTCTACAAAGATGTTCGACATTATTTTTGGGACGAACCTTACCTCTATAAGCGTTGCAACGATGGACTCTATAGGAGATGCATTTCGGAAGAGGAGACTCCCGGGATTTTGTTCAGTTGTCACGGATCGGACTATGGAGAACACTTTGCAACATTCAAGACGGTCCAAAAAGCTTTACAAGCGGGATTCTGGTGGCCTACAATGTTTAGAGATGCTTACGATTACATATCTAAATGTGACGCATGCCAAAGGAGAGGCAACGTAAGCATGAGGAACGAAATGCCTCAAAACCCAATTCTTGAAGTCGAGGTGTTTGACGTTTGGGGCATTGATTTCATGGGACCATTCCCGTCATCGTATGGCAATCAATACATCCTCGTAGCGGTTGATTATGTGTCAAAATGGGTGGAAGCCATAGCAAGTCCAACAAATGATGCCAAGGTCGTTGTGAAATTGTTTAAGAGCATCATTTTTCCAAGGTTCAGAGTTCCACGTGTAGTCATAAGCAATGGAGGAAGCCACTTCATCAACAAAGTATTTGAAGGGCTTATGAAGAAGCATGGAGTGAAGCATAAGGTAGCTACACCTTATCATCCTCAAACATCTGGCCAAGTGGAGGTATCAAATCGTCAAATCAAGGCGATTCTGGAGAAGACGGTGGGAAAAACGAATAAGGATTGGGCCACAAAGCTGGATAACGCTATATGAGCATATCAGACGGCTTACAAGACGCCGATTGGAACAACTCCGTTTAACTTGCTTTATGGGAAATCTTGCCACCTTCCAATGGAAATGGAATACAAGGCGTTATGGGCAACCAAACTCCTTAACTTCGACCTAAAAACAGCCTCCGAGAAAAGATTAATACAATTGGAGGAGCTTGAGGAAATCCGCCAAGGAGCTTATGAGAGCTCAAGGATTTACAAAGAACGCACGAAAGCCTTCCACGACAAAAAGATCCTGAAAAGAGACTTCAAAACCGGGGACCAAGTCCTGCTGTTCAACTCAAGAATTAAATTGTTTCCCGAGAAGTTAAAATCAAAGTGGTCGGGACCGTTCACAATCAAGGAAGTCCACCCCTATGGAGCGATAAAACTGTGCAACAATTCCGGGGAAAATTTAACGGTGAATGGGCAGCGTTGCAAGCCATACTTGGCCGACATTACGGTTGAGGAACAAGCCATGGTTCCTCTTTCCGACCCCCAAAACGCATGAGGCGTCAACAAAGTCAAGCTTAGTGACTTAAAACAAGCGCGCTTGGGAGGCAATCCCATGGTATCCTTTGTAAATATGTTTATATGTTTGCTTTAAACTTGATTTATTCCCTATTTTAGTGTGTTTTAGTGTTACAGGGCATAGGGATTCGCTGGAGAACGATCGGGATAAAAACGAGAAAATTCGCAAAAACAGACATGCTGGATTGGTTGTACCGATTGGTTAACAACCGATCCAGAGTTACTCACATCGGTTGTTCAGATCGGTTGCAGAAATGCGATCTGTTACAACGAATGCCAGATCGGTTGCACCGATCGGTTGTTACCCGATCAAGATTTGTCAGAATCGGTTGTTTAGATCGGTTGCAGAAATGCGATCTGTTACAACGAATGTCAGATCGGTTCCCATATCGGTTGTTAACCGATCCCAAGCCCAGGTAAGTAAAAAAAAAAAAAAAAAAAAATTAGGGTTTAAAAACCAGACCTTCTTTTCTTCTTCTTCTTCTTCTTCAATTTTGGATCGATTTTGCTCAAATCTTCACTCATCTCACTCGGTTTTCGAACCCAATCCCATTCCAAGTCGATTTCGACCAACCCCCATCGATTTCTCAAGGTAAACAACTCCAAATTCCTAATCTCCATAGATTTTCCAAAGGTTTGAAATTTTTCAATTTCTCATGAACTAGATCGAATTTGCTATGGATTCTACTGTCAAATGCTAGTTCTAGGATGGTTAGACCTTGGAGAACCTCGATTACAGAACGAATCATAGTTTTTGAGTGAGAAATTTCTTAGTGTTCTTGAGCGTGAATAGTGACAATTTTTGAAAACGGGATTTGTCAAAATTTCGGGGTTTTTGATTGAAATTGATTCATTTGGACTTCATGAATAATTACAATAACTTTGATTCACCATGAACTCACAATAAATGGATTATTGGATTTTTGTTGGAATATTTGTGAATTTGTGAATTCTAAGAATTATTGAGATTATGCTCTAGATTATTGATGGGATTGTTTGCTTGATTATGAATTGCCATGTTCTTAATTTCCAAATTATTTTTGTAGGGAATGGCAACGACTACAAGAAAAGCGACGGGCAAAAGAGCGAGGGGATCGAGTGGTAACAATGCGAGGGGATCGAGTGGTAACAATGCGCGGGGATCAAGCGGTAACAATACGAGTGAACGAGCCCCCGTGGTATGGACATCGACGGAGAAGAAATCTCTAAAGCTGTTTGAGAAGCTTACGATCCACTCGACGCGGTTTCCGGATCATGAGATGTTAGCGCATATGGGTTTGTTGGATGACGTGAGTACGTTCTTGGACTCGATTGGTATGGGAGTTTTGACAAGGATGGACGCACCAACATACGAACACCCGGTCAGGCAATTATTGGCAACCGTGACAGTTGATTACGCGGACATGACGGAGAAGAAAGCGCAAGAAGGAATGCTTTGATTTAAGGTGGATGACAATGAGTATGCGTTGTCCATCTTTGATGTGTGCGAAGCATACGGGTTTGCGAAGACGACCCAAGTCTAGTTCCCGGTGCTGTATGCTGGGAATACAGTGTGGAGAAGTATTGCGGAGGGCTTTTATTCGAGCCACAGCGCGAAGACGACTTTGGTGAGAACCCCGGTGGTCAGATATGTTTGCAAGCTGCTAGCAAACACCTTCTACGCGAGGAATGAGACAGGAGCGGTGAAATTAGACGAGATGTGTTTGATCTACCAAGGGATCAAGGGTTTGTTGAGAAATGGCGACGGAAATCCCATTGACGAAGAGTTGGGTGATAATGTGAACTACGGGAGTCTCCTAGCGACACGACTTGTGAGTTTCAGGGGTTGGGCTAAGACGGCGAAGAAGCCGCATCTATTGTTAGGAGGGTTCCTTACACCGCTCCTATCAAAGGCGGGAGTCGACCTACGACGCTATGCGCCGAACACACGCCGCAACTACATCGACCGCAAATACCTTGTGGCGAATTGGTTCTTGAAAGGAGGTTGCGACAATGGGGAGTTCATCTACAAGTTGAACAACACGAGCAAAAAGTTGAGGACCTACAAGTTGCCAAACACCGCGAGAACTACATTTTTGGGATTGGAGAACATTGAGTTCAGGTTGCGAGAGGACGAGTTTCTTGATACCGTCGTTGACGACGAAGATGAGCAACTACAAGCTCTTGAAGAAGACACTCCGATGAGTGAGGAGCCTTGCGACGATCTTTACGGGGACATCAACTACGACCTTCCCGAAATCGACTTCAACCCAAGGACTAAGCGGGAAAAGATTATTCATCAAGCGTACAAGATGCAGATGAAGATCAACACGATGCAACGGAAAATCAACGAGGTCCAGAAGAAGCTGTTTTCGAAGCTCTTCCGCAAGCTCAAGAAGCTCCAACTGCCCAATTACTTCTCCTCGTCCGATGAAGAAGAAGCGGACCCCAACCAAGATGAGCAGATGGACAGCGAGGCAACTCAGTACGACAACCCCGAGGAGCGCCCAAGCACATCCCACCAAGCCTAGAGAGAAAAGAGAAATCAAAAACATTGTGAGAAATTCTATTTCAAGACATCTTTCTTTTTATTTTTGTTTTAAGTTTTTATTTCTTCTGTGATATTTCTCGAGCTTGTGATACACCGAGGCGGTGTAATTCAAGTCCGAGGGAGAATACTAATCTGAGTTTTATTTGTTTTTGAATTTTATTTTCAAGAATCATTTTTATAATTTAGGATTTGATTTTTCACTCTTCATTTTTAATAGGATTGAGTCTAGAAACTTGTAGTATTGCACTTATTTGCATAGGGGACAATGATTAAACACATGAAATTTATAAACATTTCCCTTGATAAACATGTTATGATGCATAAACCGCTTTGAAAAATTGGAAAATCCATGCTTTGATCTCTTGGCTTGCTTGTCTTTGGTTAGGATGAAGCTTGCTGTGATTTGATTCCAACTCTATTTACTTGAACCTAACTTGAACATTAATTGTCTCGCCTAAGGGATCGAAACGCATTCTCATGGTCTTAATATATATACTCGGATTTTCTTATCCGCTTTGCCACTCTTGTGCTAATTCGAGTAGCTATCCTCATTTCTAGGATAGTTCCCCACCTCATCACCTAAGCCAATTGTTTCAAACCCTTGTTATTTGTGAGTGAGGCATTTTTCTTGAAAATGCATACAATTGAAAAATCTTGTAAGAGAAAGGAACGACATGGCTTATCTTCCTTAGATAAATGACCCGGGAACTGGGAAATAGAATGGTTAGGATAATTTGGAATGAATGGTGAGTGAAGTGAGGAAGAGGGTGAGAGGAAATCGGTTCAAGGCTAAAGAAAGAGCCTAAGGTGTAAAAAGAAAGTAGAAAAGAAAGCGAGAAACTCTAGGAAAAGATCGTGTATTCAAAGTTGTCTAAACTCTCATTTAATAAATAAAAAAAAAAAAAAAAGAGAGAAAGAGGAAGAATAAGGGTTTAGACTAAGAAGAGAAATTCTCTAGAGTGTTAACAAAATAAAAAGAAATGAGGTTTTGAACAATGAGTATATCTAGCCAAAAGGGCTACGGGTTTTATTTACGGGATAAGTGATTGTGAGGCAATGAGCTTAAGACGAGAGATTAGAAAGCTAGGATAGGATGGAATATAATCTTTGAGAAAGCCATGCATTACGTTTTTGTGAGAGTAAGTCGCCCAGAAAATTTGAACCTCCTCATGCATTATGCTTTCAATGCCTTTCTCACCAAAGCCGATTGAGAATGTGTTAGATTCCCTTATGTGAGACCGCACATGAAAAGATTTAAATGAATGTTAAAGAGTTGGTTGATAAGAATGCTTGTAGATTCTGAAATCTTAGGCATTTAAGTAAAAGATTCGAGTTGCGATAGGCATGGAGAAGTTCGTAAGAGTAGAAGCGATTTTTGCGTTATGACATGTTTACCTAAAGACCTTGAGTTGAAAGTTTCGTGTGTTTCCTTTTGGATATGAGTCCCCGTCTTCAAACTTCTCTTCTTGACTTACTTTGATTTATTCGCTTGAGGACAAGCAAAAGGCAAGTCCGGGGGAGTTGATATCACTGTATTTTACCGCCTCGAGTCTCATATTTTCTTTTGTTTTCCTTGTATTTCATCGGGTTTTTATTATATATACATTGCATTTAGGTCCAAAGCGAGTCACATTGCATTTTAGGTGTCCTACGCCGTTTTTGTGTTATTTTGGCTTGTTGGAGCCCTTCTCAGGTGTTTGGGAGTGGTTTGGATCAGCTTGGATGAAAGGAGACGATTGAAGCTCGAGGAAAAACCGCAAAGATCGAATGAAGAGCGAGAAGACCGAGAATCAACGTGCGATCGGTTACCAGCCGATCACCAAGGTCAATCCCACAAAAATATCAAGTTCGATCGGTTGCTAACCGATCGCAGAAACCGATGTCAAGGAAATAACACATGCGATCGGTTGCTAACCGATCGAACAACCGATCAGGATCGTGATACGACTTTTGCCTTGACTTTGGGACCAACTCCTTTTGTAATAAATTCAATACTTCTTTTCTCTTTCTTACTAACTCACCACTGACGAAAATATCATCTGCTCTGCTCCTTTTTACTGTTTTAGAGAACTTATCTCTTCTCTCCTCTTGTATTCATGAAAGATTCAAGATCTACAACATTCTAATGAAGATTTTCTTAACTTCTTTCCATCAATCTTCTTATTTTCACTATGTTTTGCTTTTGTTCGGTTTTGTTTTGTGATTTAGTTATGTGTGAGTAGTTTTATTATGGATTATAGGAATGGTTGATTTAGAGGGATAGATGATGATCTCTTGATGTTTAGAACAAAATTATAGAAGTTCTCATGTTTAGAAGTGGTCTTAAGGCTAGGATTGAACTAGCTACTCAATTTCTAGAACTTGGACAAATTACACTTGAGAGAGGTTTGGTAATTGTCTAGAAGATTTCTAATCATGTTTTTGATGCTTAGCAAGATGAGAATCATGACTAAGGATCATTAATTGGCTAAAAAGGATTTGTGTTTTATGCTTGTTGATAATTTTGTAGCAATTGAGAGATTAGCTAATTTGAACTATCAATGAAGGGTTTAGCGTCATGAGAATGAGTTAAACTACTTATATGTGCTCCTTGCCATAGAATTCAGCTCATTGAGTGATTAGAAACATCATTAGTGAATCATCGAATACTCCTAATCGAAAGCCATTTCCTACGATCCATATCTTTATTTTCTTGATTAAAATTGAGTTAGTGTTTTGTGTTCTTTAATTATGTGTTGTTAAAACTAGCTTGCAATCATTTTAATTGTCCTGCATGTTTTTATTCTCTGTCTTTTATTTTTAGTTTTATCGTAATTAGTTCTTAGAACGAAAACCAACAAAAATCGTTTAGCTTAGCTTAAGTAGTTTCTTGTATTCTTACTGTGTTGTTCTTTCGCTCTGTGGATTCGATCCCTAAGTACTCAACGACAAACCGTTATGATTTCGGTAGTTTACACATTAGGGTAATTGATGTGTTGAAAAACGACTAATCACATCCTCTAAATCAAATTAATCAATTTGCAGCTTACTGTTTTGTTTTGTATGTGAGTGCAGGCAAGGTTTGACCTAGATGAAGAGTACCAAAGGGTTACAGTACTTAAGCAGATGGGAAGCTTGTGGAGGTTATCCAAATCACGCCTAGTAAAACACATAACTGATGCTGAGAATAACCAACAGAGGATGAATCTGCGACCTAAGAACGTTAATCCAATTGAGTGGCGCAAATTTGTGAAGCTCAAAACTAGCCAAGAATTCAAGGCATTCATTTGTAATTAAGTAAGGTCTTTAATAGATAGTAGATTACATATTAACAATCATCTGTTAGGTTGTGAGTTGTAGCTATAAGGAAAGAAGATGGTAAGCTTACTACACTTATGTTGTTTACTTATAAATGTTTAGACAAGGCTACTGACTTATTTTGTTTACACAGAAAACTAGTTCTGAAGACCCATTTGAAGTGACAAGGCTCAAAGTCTGGGTCAAATCATGGACCAGAAAAGATGGGACTTCTATTAACACAAATGCCGCTGAGAAGATTGTGAGTTCTAAATTTTGCTTCTAATGAGTTTCATTTGGTTTTGTTTATGCTGCAAAGGCATTTGAATCTTTGTTTTTGGTATACAGAAAAAGGCAGCTGAGATTGTTAAGACTGCTACTCCATCATCTGGTACAAATCAAGATGAAGACACACTTATCAAACTGTTAGGACCTGACAATCCTGGTCGTATGAGAGCAATGGGTAGAAATATCAGTAAGACCAAGTTAGCCTGCTTCCAAGTTAAGCACAAGACTATTTCTGAATTGCAAGAGAAACAAGTTCATCTCCAAGAAACGGTCAATCAGTTACAAGCTGAACTTGCCAAAGTGAAAAACCAGGTTAGACACTTCTCCATTTATACGCTAAGATCATGAGTTATATTACATAATACTAAGATGTGTTTTTCGTTTTTTGTTACAGAAACAGGACAATGATTTATTTAGTGGTGAAAACTCAGTTGTAAGAGTAAGTCATTTGTATCAGATCAGTGATTTATTTACTAATTTGCATTCTGACATTAATTATCCTAAACATTTTATAGAGGTGAACAAGAGATCACAACCGAGGTGTCTTCTGGTTGATTGGGCTGATGAAGCAGGCAACGTTGCTGAAGGGCGTATTATTTCTACTGACCCATATGATATAGTGAATGACAGTCGATTAGGCCCTACAGATGTTAAAGTCTTGGTTGACGCTGCCACTGTACCATCAATATTTCTATGGAGACCTGCGACTAAAATGCACACAATTGAGGATGATGTAGGATAGATGATTGCATGGCCTAAGAATAGATGTGTTGAACTTGGTCAGGGGCTCCAACCAGAAGATCTTGGACCACTGGTAAAGTTTTTATTTCATTGTCATAGTAATCAGGTTAATGATTGGCCATTGATGAGAATGTTTGGACTTTATGCTTGACAGGGCTCAAAAACAAATTCTCTAAACAAGTGCAAACTACTAGATTTGTCTGATGATGATCTAGTTGTTGCTGAAGGCCGTTGGCTAACACAAGGCCCACACGCATTGGTTAATGGACTTCCTCTCGAACCGAAAGCTGTTAAAGTTTTTCTGGATGTGGTACATGAACCTGAAACATTTATGTGGAGGCCGACGTTGGAGTTGGCATGCTTTGAGGACTGCTTAGGGTCTTTTGTATCATGGCATGCTAAGAAAGTTGTCTTTGAAAACCCACCAGATGGAACATGGCAAAAATCTAATTCTCACAACACTGCATCAACTGAGCTATCACCCGGAGGAAACGCAGCAGACTCAGTTCTAAAAACTGCAACAAAAAACTTGAAGTCTCATTCTGAAACCAGTCTAGCAAAAGGTGCAAAATCAGAATCAACATCATCAAAATCCACTACTGAGAAGTCTCCAGCAACAAGTTTGGTAAATATTTTGGTTCAATTTTAAATCATCTTCTGGTTTGTAATCAATCTCTCAGTTTTAAATGGTTTATATTGTAAACATGGCAGCGTAAACATGGAGATGAAGCTATAAAGGCGAATCAGAAGTGTAAATTGATGGATCTTAGTGGAAGGAAACAGGTTGTTGCTGAAGGACGTGTGCATTCAACAGACCCATATCAAATGGTCCATTTTGTTCGATTGGGTCCGAATGCAGCTAGGGTGTGGGTAGACACAGTTTTGGTAGATGATGCAGCAGTTTGGAGGGTAACAGATGAAATCGACTATATGAAAGATGCACATGGCTCATCAATCGCATGGCCAATGGATAAATTGGTCATCTTTTGAATTTCTGAAACAGAAGTAAGTGATCTAGTTAGTATGATGTTTATGCTTTGGTTTTGAAACTGCTACAGTGTTTGCTAAACTGAAGAAAGAGTTTGTTGATTGACGCAGGGAATGAAGAAACTTGGTCCGGGATTAGCTAGTTTTAGTTAGTTTTCAGACTAGGCTAATGAACTTATGCTATGTCTTATGTATTTGGAATTCAGACTTTTGATATGTTTGATGAATGATTTGTGTTTTCTGTGGTTGGTTTGGATTGGAACTTATGTTATGACAAGTTGTTTTATGTTAAGAATGAATGGAACAGGTTTATTGTATGCGGTTCTATAATGCAAAACAGCAAAAATAGCACTCTGTAAAATCCTACAATAGCAAAAAAAAAATTGTTATAATTGTATATTATAACATTAAAAATTAACTACGAATTAGTGTACTACAGCATATTTGAAACCTATAAATACATTTGTTATATCAACTCTCAACAGCTATTGTTTGTAACATAAATTATAGCACATAATATGTGTCGTAAAATAAATAAATTTAGAACTTATATACAATTTTATAGCATTTTACAACGCTATTATTAAAAGTATAATAGCAAGTTCTGATTGCTATTGTAGAAAGACCTATCACAGCACGAAATACGAATTGTAACCAACATCGTACTAAAAAAACATGTGCTATAGTAAAGTAAATAACATCATTCTTTAAAACGCTATCGTATCTAAACCTATCGTAGCATACCGAAAAAATGCTATCGTAGGGGGTACCTATGATGGTTGCGGCAGACATAGCATTTACAAATTCGCTATGAAACTCTTATGATAGCATAATTTTCGCGCTACAAATGTACATATTTCTTATAGTGATACAAACCCACCAAATTAAAATATATTTTCATTTTGCCACATAAGTCCACTAAATTTTCGTTTGTTTTTTCCCAGACCATAAAATAGGACTAACAGTAAACTAATTTTTCAAATTTCATTAACGTGTTCTTGTATTTTAGCATAGTTTTAAGCAGCCAAAAACTCACTACCAAAACGAACATGAAGAACAACAATACATGATTGTCCCCGTGAAGAAGATTCCCATGCTTCCGACAACTCGCTCTAACCCAATGCTAGCCTCTTCTATCTTTCGTTGAAGAACTTCATTACAGTCCAAATTTTTCTTATATCAAGATCTCCTTTTCTTTTTTTTTCTCTTTTCTTTTAGAGATCATGGAAATTATATCTTTAAAGTCCAAACTATCAAAACTACATGGTATAGTCATGTGATCACCAATTCGGGCTTTGATTTAGAGCTTGATATTTTTGCCTTTTGTACTCATTTGCTCTCCATTCATTTGGTAACTTCATTAATTTGGCAATGAGAGGTTACAACTTAAAAACAATTAGAATCTAAGATCATTTGATAGATCTTTGTTATGATACAAAATTTCATCGCAAACTTTTAAGTTTCCATAAAAAAACATAGAGATGCCTAAAAATTCATTTTCACAGGTAGCTTTCTGTTATCAAAACTGTCAATTCAAAGTGGTTTTAGTCAAATTAGTAGCTTGGCTTTCTGTTAAGAAAATGTATACATGTCAAAGAGATAGCATACTAATATCATATGCATCCAATGGTTGGATCAAGTAAAGCAGTAGCCCCAATGGTTGGATCACAAGCACTGTATGTCAACGTGCTTTAATGTTTCTATGAACACAAATGGAGCTAATTCTTCAAACTTTTTTGGAATGTGAAGAGTAACATCACTTTCGACCTTAGAGATTGAGATTGCTAGAGGTGTACTCAAATTTAAGCACGTAAATAGTTTGCTAGAGGTGTACTTTTGAAAAGTAATGTTTTGTAAATTTATTGGTTTTTCATTTTTAATTTTCTTCTCCATTTTATACATATCCAAATTAAATGTTTCAATACAGTTGTCATTACCATTTGATTTTTTTTTACTTATCCACTAAGACTTTGATTTATCGAATTAAATTCAAACGAGTGTATTCCACCAATCTTTGTAGAATTCAAAGGAGTTTTGCCAATATGTCTAACTAGTGTACAAGAACAATGCAATAGATTTGCTGAAAACTACACCTATGAGAAACTAAAATCATCAATCTCTTGATCTAAAATGTAACTATTTTAATACCACTTGACATGTCTAGTCTCCTGGTGCTAGTGCCTCCTCTGCAAAGAGATTTCTGGATCTTCAGATAGTTTTTGAGAAGTAACAAGCTTGCTCCGATGCAAACAACCATCCAGTGCGGAACCAGCTTCTGCGCCATCATCAAGCCGAATCCCGAAAATAAGTAGCCTTCGCAAATTTCCACCTCATCGTCTATGTCGTATATATAATCCAAGGCAATAAAAAACAAGCCAAATGAAAGAGAGACTTGGATTAGGAACGTATCCTCTTCAATCATCATTTCAGAACCAACCCAATTGAAGAGATAGAAACACCTGAAACTACCAAGTGATTTGAAAGCGGCATAAATCAACATGTTGTCCTTCGGGAGATTAATTGTTGGGACAGCGATGAGTGGGACTTCGCACGTTACGAAGAAGACAATGGGTATCCAGGGTTTGTCGGCTGGAAGATTCTTGTAGAAGTTTGAGAAGAAGAAGGAGACGACAGTTATGAAATAAGACCATATGGCAACGATTCTAGCTGCCCCGAGATCATGCCCGGCCCGTAGGGCAGGCGAGCTAGGCGATGGCCTAGGACCACAATATTTTTTATGTTTTATGGGTCACATATTTAGTTTTAGGTTAATTGTATATAATGCACAAAATTTGAACTCCATGTTTTTATTTAAAATATTATTTTGTAACTAAAAAATTGGTTTGTGTCACATAATTATCTATCTAAAGACTACCGGAAAAAAAAATGTAAAGAGAATTATTTTTCAGAAATAGTGTTTGGTTCTTTTTTTCCGATTTGCTGTATTTTTTCAGAAATGCAAAGATGAATTTTTTTGTTTAATTGCAAAATTTGTAATTTACAAAGAACCACATTTTTTATCTTGTTTCGGACCACCATTTCTGTTGGACCGGAACTGCCCGAGATAGTCGGTTGTTACCCGGTTCCAAGATGAAATAGGAAGCGTGGTGCTGGCCATTGCAGCCTCACGAGATTTTAATTGAACAGTGTTCTTGACAAAAGAAATCACTAGCCCAATGAAAAGAACCTTTGATTGAGGAATCTCTTTCTGTCGCAACATAAGCCCAAGACCGGCCCATATGTAGCCCTCGCAAATCTCGACTTCGTCGTCGATTTGGAAGATGTAATCGAAGGCGATCAGGAATATGGCGAACGAAAGGGAACCCTGGATTAGGAACATATCCCCTTCGATCTTCATCACTGACCCAACCCAATTGAAGACATAGAAACACCCGAAACTTCCAGCAGATTTGATACCGGCGTAAATCAGCATGTTATGATTTGGGAGATGGAGATTCATCGTCGTCGGGAGGGGGAGGGCGAGGGCGAGAAGGGGAAGTCCGAAGACTACGAAGAAGATGATCGGAATCCAAATTTTCCCCGCCGGAAGATCCTTGAAGAAGGTGGAGAAAAAGAAGGATAGAGCAGTGAAAGAGTAGCTTAATGTCGCCACTATTTTAGCTGCGAAGAGGTACTCGTTGGTTGGTGGTGGGATCGGAGATGAAATAGGAAGCGTAGCCATTGAAGTTTCTTGGAGGTTTTGGAAAAAAATCTGGAGAAAATGAGTGTAAGGAAGAATGAGAATCGTTGGGTATTTATAATTTTCTGCCTAGTCTTGATTCTTTTGTTTGTAGTTTCGTGTTCTATAATTTTCTGCCTAGTCTTGATTCTTTTGTTTGGGTATTTATAAGTGAGCCACCCAGGTCCGTTTGCTTTCGATGCCTCCATTTCGATGCTCTTCGAACTTCATTTCACGAAATCTACATGATAAACCCACATATGTCTGAGTACAGACTTTGACACCCACAGGCCACAAGCTTTAGCCACCAACCGTAAATAGAAACCAGCTTTTAGCAATAGCTTATTTCAAAACTTGAAACTGCAGAGTTTTTCTTTTGGCTTGGATTTTTTCTGTAATAACTGTGTTAGAAATGTGAATCGCAGGTGTGCTGTTGGGAACTGCTACAGTTTGCGCAAGGATCACGAAACTGCTCTCAAAATGTTTCAGAGAGCTATCCAACTGAATGAAAGATTCACATATGCGCATACTCTTTGTGGTCACGAGTACTATTCTTTTTTATGCTCCCTTTGTTTGTCTTACTCTGCATGTAGCCAAACATGTACAGTGATAATATACGGTCTCACCTTGGCTTCACAGGTTTGCTGCATTGGAAGAATTTGAGGATGCTATAAGAGGGCACTGAGCATAGATACAAGACACTATAATGCATGGTACGGTCTTGGAATGGCCTACCTTCATCAAGAGAAATACGAGTTTGCGCAGCATCAGTTTCAACAGGCTCTCTGGATAAATCCACGGTCTTCAGTCATCATGTGTTACTCTGGGATTGCTTTGCATGAGTCAAAGGTCTGGAACCTGAAATACGATCTTCACAACAAGGCTTACTTATACCATATACTACTCTTTATGACTTTGTGATGTTCTGATTTAGCTGTGAAGTCAAGCTTTGCCAGAAAAAAAAAAAGTCACGACACAGATAATATTTAAAGGTTGAGGTATAATTTTGCAGAGGAACGATGAGGCGTTGAAGATGATGGAGAAAGCTATAATTGCTGATGCTAGGAATCCGCTCCCGAAGTACTACAAGGCTAACATATTGGCCAACCTCGGTGATTATCACAAAGCCCTGAAAGTTTTACAAGAGCTCAAAGATTGTGCTCCTCAAGAGAGTAGTGTCCATGCGTTGCTTGGCAAAATCTACAAACAGCTAGAACTATACGACAAAGCCGTGTTACATTTTGGCATTGCTTTGGATTTAAACGCTACTCCATCTGATACTGTCAAGATAAAGGTTAGACCCCTTCACCATATTTGCTCTACAAGCATCAATCATTTTGGTTTAAGAGTTAAGAGAGTGGTAACATTTTCAGTTTTTGGTTTGATAGAAATTTCTTCATCGTGTCTACAGGGTTACATGGAGAGGTTGATAGTACCAAACGAGTTGGAGACGGAGGAGGATCTCTAGATTCATTGTGTAGGTAGGTATACATATACACACCCAATAATGTTTCTCGTATAAACCAAAGTAATCTGTAATCTCACTTTAAATTTTTCTTGTGATAGGAATAACCCTAAAACAAAACTTGGCTAATTACACTTACTGATTAACATATAAGGGGTAGTTGCTGAGATTTGCATAAAGTTGGGTTGAATTTTCCTTTCTTTAAAAGTTGGATTTCTTTTTCAATTTACACTTACTTTTTTCTTTGCCTAAATTTGTGGTGCTCGTTACACCAATGGTAAACTATCTGGTGAATGATTTAAACTTTGGGAAAACGATATATTTCCCTCTGGGAAGTTTCATATAATAACAAATCCCCTGAAGTTTGAGCCTAGTTCTATTTCCCCACCGAATCAAAGTTGAAAACCTATTTCCCTACCGAATCAAAGTTGAAAACCTATTTCCCTACCGAATCAAAGTTGAAAACCTATTTCCCTCCGAAATCAAATTTAATCGTTTTGTTATCGGTTTCTAACGTAAACCGTAAACCACCCCTATTACACCCCGAAATGAAACCGATCCAAGAAAACCTAACCTGACCCTAGATCCGACCCAGAAAACCCGACCCTAAAACCAAACTGCGTTAAATCTAAGTGAAACCCAGAAAAAAAAACCCCAAATCGATCTAAGAACCCTAAACATCGTTTTTTCCAAATCGAAACTGGTGAAAGCGAATTTTCTTCATTGTTTAGGTTTTGATTCGAGGTGAGGAGGATGAGCAATGTATCCGGAGCATCGAGTGGAGCATCAACTGGCCGAGATCGAGCAAGAGTTATGGGTGTTCCGACTCGATGTTGGTGCAGGGAACAAATCTTGGCAAAGATCTCCAACTCCGAGAACAATCCGTACCGGCGATATTATAGGTGTGCTTATGCTTATGCACAAAAGGTAAAAACAATGTATTTTGATTCTCATTCTTTTATGTTTTGGTTTGAACCTAATTTTGATTCACATTGATATGAATGTTTGTAGCTAAGGAATGATAATCATGTTTGGAAGTGGGTTGATGAGGCTTTGCTAGATGAGATAAAGGCATTGGGTTTTCGAGCAGAAAGACTTGAATACAAGTTGAAAGAGATTTCAAGATCACGAATGGAGCTTGAGAAAATGGTCTATGCGAAGGTGGAAATGAAGCTAGAGAAAGAGATCTTTGAGAGAGTGGAAGCAGTAATCGTTGAAACCGAATCGAAGATGAAGAAAATGATGGTTCTTGTGATCTTTGGGTGTGTGATCATTGTCGGGTGTAGTATGCTATTAGGTTGAGTCTAGTTTGTGTGTTTATCGTGTGTTTGTTGTTTGTTTGTTGTTAGTTTTTTTGTCTTTGTTGACATTTGTTGTGTCTTTTGTTGACATTTGTTAAGAACAAATCTCTCTTCAATACAATTTATCTTGTTTCAATCTTCTTAAAGCAGGTTTTAAACCCCTTTGTAACATAAGAAAGACATTGAGAACCCTGAAGCAATTGTCTTAAACCAGAATACATAAGAAAGACAAGCAATTGTCTTAAAACAAATTACACAAATCCGAGAACATAAGCAATCCTTCAAACAGAGCTGCTTAAAACCGAAAGAAGCTTCTTAAACAGAGCTGCAAACATAGTTTCTTAATCCGAGATACGATGATACTTCTTAAACCAAAAAAGCTTCACTAATTCTTCAATCACCAAGCTGTGTGAGACTGCCTTGAGAATATTCAACCCGAGAAGGCTCAACCTAAGAAGATTTACATTGAGAACCCTGAAAAAAACCACAAAAGCATATGAAACATTAACCACAAAAACAAACATGTTTCTTTACCACAAAACCAAAACAAACATTAACCACAAACCTGTTTCTTTTTCTTGCTATGAAACCTTGAATTATGGTTAGCTGCTCCACAAATCCCACAGTGCATTACTCTCTTCAAAAGTATTGGTGCCTTCTTCACCGGAGATTCATTTTTTCCTTTCTTCCTTTCCTTATCCTTCTTACTAACTTTATACGTTTCTCCTTTCTTCCGGCCATGTTGTGGTGTCACCGGAGGTTGATGCACCGGTGGTTCTTCTCCAACAGGCCAAAATCTTGCACCTCTCATTGGCACCAGACCGTCCGTGTATGTCCTTCTCCACATTGCTGTCCTAAACCAGTGGCACACATAATCCTCAGCCTCGAGCTTCTTGTGGAGAATCACAGCATACGCATGCTCACAAGGAATACATGTGATCTCCCACCTTCTACAAGTACAAGTTCTATCAACCAAGCTCACACGGTATGAACAACCACTAATTTTAACATCCCAGGTTGAATTTGTGGATATATAGACTAGACACTCCGAAGCTTTCTTATGCTCTACGGCTAGATAGTCAACCACATACGGTGTGCACACACTTTTCCAGTCCAAAGCTTTAAAACCTCTTTTCGCAATACGTACCATCGCCATCCTTGCAATTGTCTCCAGCATCGGCACTAATGGTTTGTCTCTGGCTTTTATTATGGAAGCGTTCCATGACTCCGTTGAATTATTCTCCACATCTTCACAGTAATTGCCTATCTTGTGGAAGGCTCTACACCAAGTCTCTGGTTTTGTCTTCATCAAATCTGCATACACAGCTGAGTCATAGCAGAAGATCTTGTCTTTATTCTCATCAAATTCTGTCTGATTGTAGCTCCATGCAAGATGCCAAATCAACTTCTTCATCTCCGGCTTCTTACCATGCAATGCTCTCATGTTAGCATAGATGTGTCTCACATATTTCCTATGCTCGATCTGGGGAAGCTCTAGCTCAACAGCTGCTATCAGTCCCTATAAATAAACAAACAAACCAAATATGTGTAAACACCAAAGACAGTTAATTGTATACGAAAATATTTTTTCCAAAAAAACAAACAAAACACACTTACCCTATGTCTATCAAAGATCATAATATATCCATCGCCATCTTTCAAATCCAAATCAGCTTTGAGCTTCTTCACAAACCACAACCAATTGTCCTTGTTCTCAGCTTGTACAACCGCCCATGCTATTGGATAAATAGCATTATCCGCATCTCGACTCATAACAACCAATAACTGACCCTTCATCTTTGATCTCAAGTGGCATCCATCAAGTCCTATAAGCGGCCTACAAGTTTCTTTCCATGATCTCCTAATCGCATCAAAATATACATAGAACGTGTTGAAGACATCTAAACCTTGCTCGTTTGTAAAACATTCAATGCTCATAGTAGAGTTTTTATTTGAGTCTACTATCTCACGACCGTAATCACGAAGACGCGCAAACTGCTCATCATACTCTCTCTGAATCCATCTCTGAGCTTTGTTCCTATCCCTTTGGCACTGAGGCCTTGACACAGTGATCTTCCAATTTTTCATGATCAACTCTTCAATCTTCATTGGCATAAAATAGTCAGGTTCCTCTCGGATTTTATCGAGAAAGAGACGTGCAATCACATGAACCTTTATCATCTCGCAAGCACCATTAGGAACACAGCTATGCACATTCTTAAACCCCTTAACCTCCCACTTAAGTGACTTCCCCGTCGTTGAACAGTAAATCCTCCAAGAACAACCTTCACCACCAACACACTTATAGACAAGTTTATCTTTGTCATACCTGGTCTGCTTGATGTTTCGGCCGGTTTTCAAAGCATAATCGAGGACAGCCTCCTTGAACGCTACTGCATTGAAGAACACTTGACCTTCAAACAAGTTCCCTTCACCTCTTTGAACGTCGTTGCGCCTCTTAACTATCGTGCATTGAGCTCTGGTGTCCTCATCATCCGTATCAGAGTACACATTTTGAAGAACATGATCTTCATCAACAAACTCCATCAAAGCTTTCTTGATGTTGTAATCATTTCGTTCTCTTCGATCTTCTTCGTCGGAATCCTCTTCGCGAAATTCAGGGACTTCTCTCCACTCCGCTAACTCTATTATCGAACAAGACCAAATCTGCAGCTAGGATATCGATTTCTGGGTTTGCGATTTTTAGGGTTCTAAGAGAATTGAGGATTTTAGGTTAGAGTAATCGGGTTTAAAATTAAGGGGATTTCGTTTCGGGTGGGGATAGAGTAATCGGGTTTATAATTTCGGGTAATCGGGTTTAAGGGGTTGAAATCAGGTTAATTTAGGTTTTCTTTGGTTTTAATTTGGTTAATAGATAATTGGTACACAGTAAACCGATTTAAATCGTGATTTGTGGGGAAATAGATTTCAAACTTTGATTTCGGGAGGAAATAGGTTTTCAACTTTGATTCGGTGGGGAAATAGGTTTTCAACTTTGATTCGGTGGGGAAATAGAACTATGCTCAAACTTCAGGAGAATATATTATTACATGAAACTTCTCGGGAAAAAATAAATCGTTTTTCCTTAAACTTTTAAGACGAACTAGAAAGTAAGTATAAAGACAAAAGACTTAGCCACACGGGATATATAATAATATTTAGTGTTGTTTTATTCAATTCCTTTTAAAAAAAAAGAAAAACCTTTTAAACTAAAAAGATGCAGTTGTAAGGCCATCTCCAACCCATACACTAAATTTGGTGTGATTTTCACACCAAATTTGGTGTTTTGGTGTTTTCCATCTCCAATCCACAACACCAAATCTCACACCAAAAAGAATATTCTTTATTATTATATTATTATATAATTAAGAAACTAATTTTTTATTACTTAATTTGGAATACGATTACAAAAGATAATTAAAAAAAATTACAATTGATAATTAAAAAAAAGATTGCAAAAGAAAAAAAAAAGGATTATAAAAGAAATTTTTTAAAAAGATTACAATCGATAACTTAAAAGATTAAAACATAAATAACAAAGTACTAATTTTCAGAATTACTATAAGCAGACCATATGTGTTCTACCAACGCATTTCGAAGTTCGATATGAGCATCTCGGTTTTTGATTTTTCTGTGTCGAGCTAAGAATGCTTGAAACCGAGCATCATCATCACCCGTCATCTCAACTTCCGGAGGCGGGAATTTTGTTTGTTCTTGAACTGGTGCGTCAAGATCACGCTCATCTTCAATGATCATATTGTGCATAATGATACAAGTTGTCATTATATCATGTAACACTGTCTTTCACCAAAGGCGAGCTGGTCCGGCCACAATTGCGAATCTTGATTGCAAAACTCCAAATGCACGTTCCACGTCTTTTCTACAAGCTTCTTGCTTCATTGCAAATAATTTTTTTTTCGAACCACGAGGGTCATGAATGGTTTGAACAAGGGTAGCCCATTTTGGATATATCCCGTCAGCAAGATAATAACCCATATCATAGTTTTTACCATTGATAACATAGTTGGCGGGTGGAGCAATTCCTTTTGATTCAGAAGGAATCTTTGAATCGTAGCCATTGAATTTTGTTGCCTAAATCTAGCCGTTCTTTTTGTTCGGGAATAGTCTTTCAACGTGAACCGTTCTTTATTTTGTTGACTAAATCTAGCCGTTCTTTTTGTTGGGGAATAATCTTTCAATACGAGCCATTGATTTGTTTGGACCAAATCTAACCGTTAAAGCTTTACCTTAATTTCCCTATAAATCCACATCATTCTCTTTCAATTATCATACATCTTCTCTTCATTTTCATTTCCACCTACATATCTTCTAAAATGACTTCGAGACGATCTGCTTCATACTCTATTGAAGAAGATATACTTTTATGTCATGTTTATCTTGATGTTTCTCAAAATCCCATCATAGGAATCAACCAATCCGGAGATCAATTTTGGAGTAGAGTGAAGACTGACTTTGATAAATCAAATGTTGCTCGTACTCAAGAAAGGCCAAGAAGATCTGTACAAAGTCGCATGTCAACCATCCTCACTGCATGCTCCAAGTTGAGGGGATGCATTAACCAGATTGAAAATAAAAATCCTAGCGGTGCTTCTGAACAAGACATTGTAAGTATATAGTGGATTAAGTGTATGTGTTATATCTTTATTTATGTATTGAACATGTTAACTAACTTATATTTTTACTTTTGTGAAAATTAAAACAGGTAAACCAAGCAAAGATGTTACTAACCCAGGATGCCAATTACTCAAAAGGCTTCAAATTCGATCATGTATGGCCTATACTTCGAGGTATTGAGAAATTCTCAAATAAGCAGAGTAGCCGAGTTGGTGCCTCCCAAGAAGAAGCTCGTAATGATGTTTCATCGCCATCACTCCAAGATGACTCACCACCAACCCCTGGTATGAATTCATTCGATCTTAATACGAGTAGCGAAGAAGGTAGTTTTAATATAAGTCAAAGACCAATGGGTGTGAAAAAAGCAAAGAGAAAACAACAAGATGATGACCAATTTAAAAAAATTGTGGAGCAAAATGAAAGGCTTATCAAAGCTATAGCTAAAGGTACCTCTGAAAGAAATGAAATTCAAAGAAAAAAACTCGAGGTACAAAGAATGAAGGAAGAGAATAAAATATTATTTGTGGATTTGAATTCTATAACCGATCCAGCGTGTCGGGAGTATATTCAAAGTCAAAGGGCGATGATTATGAGCAGAGGAGTACAAAGAAACGAATATGGAGAAACCGGCGAAGGTTCTCACAGCCAATATCGTCCATCTCGTCATGAACACGATCACACTCAAGGAACCGGAGAAAGTTCTCACAGCCAGTATCGTGCATCTCGTTATCAAAACGATCAAACTCAAGGAGATAACGATGGAGGACAAGAAACTCGAGGAGAAGACGAAATATCACCAAGTGACCTTCAAGATTACTGTGATTTGCTAAGCGGAACCAGAAATAATTTCCCCGGGTTTTAGATTATGCTTCTTTTACTATTGGTCTAATGTTTCTTTTAATGTTGGTTTAATGTTTGTTTTAGTGTTGTCGGTTTAATGTTTCATTCACCACTCGGTGTCTATTGTCCTACTCGGTGTTATGTCGGTTTAATGTATTATTCACTACTCGGTTTGTATTATCCAACTCTGTTTAATCTGAATGTAATGTATAATTAATCATTATCGGGTCTTTATTATCCATCTCGGTATAATTAATTTCACTAATCTCATCGGTTTAATGTTTACAACCGGTTTAATCTATCCAAAAAAAAATTTCAACCGGTTTAATGGCGAAAAAAAAAAAAAAAAAAAAAATTTCCACCGATCATCTTCTCCGGTACCTCCGGCCGTCACTTTCTCCGATCAAACCGCCGCCGAATCTGTTGTTCTCTTCCTCTTCTTCTCTCCGATCACACATCTCTTTCTCTTCTTCTCTCCGATCAAACATCCGTTTCTCTTCTTCTTTCCGACCAAACTTTTCTCCGGCCAGTTTCAGTCTCAATTTCTTCCGTTTTCTCACAGATCCGGCCACAAGTAGTTCCGAATTGCCGTCGTTCTCTCAATTTCATCTGTTTTCTCACAGATCTGCAAAGAAAACTAAAAAAAAAAAAAAAAAAAAATTGAAAAATCAGATTTTAGGGATTTGCCGTTGCCGTCCGGTTGGAGAAGTCGCCGACGGCATATTTGGCGTTTGGCATCGTGAACAGTGGGACGCCAAATATGGTGCCGCCCTGTTCCAAAATCTCCAAATATGCCGTTTGCCGTCGATGATGCCGTCCGGTTGGAGCTCTTCCACGCCAAAAATGGTGTTTGCCGTCGCCGGTTGGAGATGCTCTAAAGCGTATATACCATCATAGTAGAAGGCCAAGTCATTATACACCCACACTAGTTAAATTTTGTATGTATGTCAATTTATTTTATATAGGAAAAGCATGACCTAATATCCATATATAGATGGCTATAATACATAGTGCAATCTAAAGTACAACAAAAGTTGATTAAAAAATTCAAATTTTCTTCTTCTTTTCCATTATTTGGGTTTTTGAAATCCTAAAGCTATTTTAACTACAACATAATTAAAAAATGTTTGTGTAATGTTCCACGTTTACGTACTTCTTTGTAGAAAAGTCTTTCTCTCTCTTTTTCCCCTTTATAAATCCCACACACATTGATTCTTAGTCCATAAGCAAATATCAAAGGCAAAAAAAAAAAAAAAAACCAATAATCTCATTCTCTCTCTAAGTCTAAAGATGGAGAAGAACGTACCAATAAGCAAGAAGCTATGGAACATCGTACGTTTTGTCTTGTACATGTTACACAAAGGCATTTCCAAGCACAAGCTCCTCGCCGACTTTAATGCCACTCTCAAACGCGGCAAGAATCTCATGTTCCACAACCGCCGCCGCGTCCCAGCCGCCCCCACCGCCGGGAAAGAATACGAGTTTAGCTGCAGCGACACTCCTATTTACTCATTCCCCTTCAACATGGCCGCCTTCAGGAAGAAGAGCCACCACATTAGTCTCTTCGCGTGTGATCACGCGCTACCGACCCTCGACGACGACACCTCCGCCTCCAGATCCGTCCTGGAGCTTCTCAACGGCGTCGGAGATCAAGAACGCGGCAGTAACACGCCGGCTTTGTCCGTTGAGGCTTTGACGGCGTTATCTCCTTACTTGCCGGGGCTTGGACGGAGTACTCCGTCGTCAGTGAGGCCTTTACGTGTGACGGACTCACCGTTCCCGTTACGGGAAGATGGTGACGTGGCTAACGAACATGTGGACAAAGCAGCGGATGAGTTTATAAAGAAGTTTTACAAGAATTTGAATAAGCAAAAGAAGATGATTGAGTTCTCACCTAACTAAATATCCTTTTTCCTTTCTCTATATTTCTCTTCCTAAATATTTTCTCTGTTTTTGGTGATTTAGTTCCGAATTGTAATAATATTTTTGGTGTGAGGGTGGGGATTATTTTCTCACTTCTTGATAAAATTAGATTATCATGAATAAAAGTTTATTGGGTCATGGGCATTCTCTACATTAGTTTCGAAAATGTATTTGATTTTTAAGAGACCATTTTCTTTAAATATCTGAAAATTACAAAATGAGTTGAAACACGTCTTAAAGGGAAACAAAACATTTGTGGCTTTCAACATTTGCGGTGCATTTTTTCCTATGGACATCCAAGTTATCACATCTGTCATACGTGTAGGATGAACCAAATCCTCATTGAATTTGATTTTTCCATTATAAGGGGTTCGTACATGTTCGGCAGTACCTCCTGTAAATACTCCGCCGGTATGAAAAGTTCTTAATGTTAGTTGAGTCCCCGGTTCGCCAATAGATTGACCCGCAATAATACCTACAGCTTCCCCCAATTCAACTAGGTCACCATGAGTGGGACTCCGACCATAACATAATCGACAGATCCAAGATGTACTTCGACAAGTAAAGGGAGTTCGAATAGATATGGATTGTGTTCCAAAGGTTATGAATCGATTGACAAGTCCAATCCCAAGATCTTGATTTCGAAAGGCGACACATCGGGAACCGATATATATATCGTCTGCTAAGACACGACCTATTAATGTTTGGATAAAAATTCTTTCTGACATCATCCGATTTTTATTTCGAGGACTCAGAGAAATCCCTCGGATAGTGCCACAATCCGTTCTACGTACAACAATATGTTGAACTACTTCAACAAGTCGACGCGTAAGATATCCAGCATCTGATGTGCGTACCGCAGTATCTACAACTCCTTTACGGGCTCCATAGCAAGAAATAATATATTCTGTTAAAGAAAGTCCTTCGCGTAAATTGCTTTGAATAGGTAAATCAATCATTTGTCCTTGGGGATCCGACATTAATCCTCTCATACCTACTAATTGATGTACTTGAGATGCATTTCCCCTAGCTCCCGAAAAAGACATCATATGAACTGGATTGAAAGGGTCCGTCATCCTAAAATTAGGATTCATTTCTTGTCGCAAATATTCACTTGTAGCATACCATATCTCAATAGATTGGCGTAATTTTTCTACCGCATGTACATTCCCATAATGATGCTGTTTTTCCAAAATCAAACTTTGTTGTTCAGCATCTTGGACAAGCCAGCCCTTAGAAGGTATCGTTAAAAGATCATCAATTCCTAATGAAATGGATGTAGCAGTGGCTTGCTGAAAACTCAGAGTCTTTACTTGATCTAGGATGTGTGATGTATATGCCATCCCGAAGTGATCTATTAATCGGCTAATAAGTCGTTTAATAGCAGTTCCATCTATCACTTTATTGTGAAATACCATATTGGCCTGTTCCGCCATAAGTACCTCCATATTCTGCTGAATGGGATTCAACAATGAGTTTGAGTCAATGATTGCAAAACTTCATTTTCTCGATCTTGATTTGCGTAGAATTTTAGGTCAGGAACTATGGTCCGAGTTGAATCGGAGAGGTCCGAATTCACACGGGTGTATGAGAATTCCTTTTTTTTTATATTAGGTATCATATGAACATGCTTGAGAAAAACCTTGTATAGCTTCCTCGATTTCTCGATAAAAAAAATATGACCAACTGTGGTTCGAATATATATACAAAAAGTTTCTTTTTTTACACTTCTTACTATTAGATAGTGTGCATAAATCTCATGATAGTTACCAAAAGATTCATAGTGAACTTCGATAGGAACTTCTCTTGAAGCAATAACGCATTGATCTAATTGCCACCGAAGCCACAAAAGACTATCTAAATTGATTCTTTTCTGTCGATAAGCTCCAATTGCATCATAAGAATTGCAAAAAAAGGGTTCTTTCATATACTTATAGTTTGTTTTGTAAATTCTTTCATTTTGATAGTTTTTTCGATTACATGGATTATATCTGTTTGCACAAATACCTCGACGAGTGCCGCTCGTTAATACATAGAGTCCAATAAGCATATCTTGAGTCGGTACAGAAATGGGATCTCCAATAGCTGGAGATAAGAGATTCATATGAGAAAACATAAGTAAACGAGCCTCTGCTTGAGCCTCTAAAGATAAAGGCACATGAACAGCCATTTGATCCCCATCAAAGTCTGCATTGAACCCCTTACAAACTAATGGATGTAAACAAATAGTGCGTCCTTCCACTAAAATTGGTTGGAATGACTGGATGCCTAATCTATGTAGAGTAGGTGCTCTATTCAGTAATATGGGATGCCCCTGCATAACTTCTTGAAGGATTTCCCAGACAATCGGCTTTTTCACGAATTTGACTTTTAGCAACCCCTATGTTCAAAGCCAGATGTTGTCTTATTAGACCACGAATTACAAATGTCTAGAACAGCTCTATTGCAATTTCGCGAGGCAATCCGAAAGTGAAGGTCCAACGACAATCACCGAACGCCCCGAATAATCGACCCGTTTGCCAAGCAGAGTCTCGCGAAATCTTCCCTTTTTGCCTTCAATTACATCTGAAAATGACTTGTACACCTTATTATGACCATCTCCCATTGGTTGTCCACGGATTCCATTATCAAGAAGTGTATCTACGGCTTCTTGTACCAATTTTTCCTGACACATTACTAATTCCCCTGGTGTGGATCTACTTGTTGTTAATAGATCGGTAAGAGTATTGTTCCGATAGATAACTCTTTTATAGAGTTCATTAATATCTGAACTCATTAGTTTACCCCCTTCTATCTGAATGATGGGTCTCAACTCGGGAGGAAGAACCGGTAAGACATAAAACCATCCATTCCGGTTCTATATTTGTTCGAATAAAATGCTTCGCTAATTCCATACGTCTAACTAAAAAATCTTTTCTTCTTACAATTTTTCGATCTTCCCATTCATTCCCCGTGGGACCATCTTCTCCTAATTGTTTCCATTCTACCAACGAATTTTCGATAATAATTCGCAAATCTAAATCGGCTAATTGTTCTCGGATAGCACCCGCCCCAGTAGAAATTTCTCGATTTTGAAATATATCGAAACCTTGAGTAGTAAAAAAAGTGGGATACTGTATTTCCAGGATTGAATTTCATATTCAAATGAACCTCGTAATCGTAAGAAAGTAGGTTTTTTTAGTTATGGGCCTAGCAAAAGAAAAATTGGGATAGGGTCTACTATATGATCTTCCCATTCATTCCCCGTGGGACCTTCTTCTCCTAATTGTTTCCATTCTACCAACGAATTTTCGATAATAATTCGCAAATCTAAATCGGCTAATTATTTTAGAAAATCAAGTGAAAAACCCAAAAAGAATCTACGCCTTACTCAAGTTCTCAGTGCAAACCAAGCAACATTTCATTGATTCAATTAATTCTTCTTTGATTTCTATTTAGATTCTTTAGTGAATTCAAAATTATGACAGAAAAAAATGTAAAATTTTTGAGTAGTCTACTTCCCTTCGAATGCCGGAATACTCTTTACCTTAAGTGAAAGAACAACTACACACATGTTGAATAATCCGGCATGGCTCTGCAGTGGAAAACAATCACAAAAATCAAGTCATATGAAAAAATTCGATCTCTAAATGCAAGAACAAGTTGAGATACGAACTGAATTTCAAATTCTCCTCCACCAAATTCGGAGATTGATAGGAGTAGAATCTGAGATTACCTGTTTGAAGATTGCGTCGGAGCTGAGTGGACTCTCCCTGGCCCTCCGATGAGCTGGAACCGACGGCCGATACGTGTACCTGTAAAGAATCAAAACTGGACCCAATTGGGTTATATGAGAATTTTTTTGGTGTTGGAGGTTGGTATTGGAGAGAAAGGGTTGTATAAAAATTGGACCCTACCTTACATCGGTGTTTCCTCCGGCTTCTCCTCCTCCACCGGTTTCCCTAATTTCAGTATCTCCGCCGTTATTTTTTTTACTTCCTCTTATTATTATATTATTATTATTTATTTTTAAAAAAAAAATACAAACATAATCTTAATTAGTTTTTGCATAACCTCTCCTCAGGTGGGAGAATATTCATGACATTGCCACGTAAATATCACAACTTGCTAATTTGGATGTTAGCAATGATTTAGTAGTAATCTTCCCATAATGCTCAAAGTATTTTGTTTCTTCTTTCATTCCAACAATACCTTTTCTTCTTCAATAAAAGAACCTTCACAAAAATTTAGGTAAAAATTAGCAATAATTGCTAGGATATTTAGCGTAATCCAAAGGAAATTCGACAGGAAATAGATCTTTTCTTTTTGTGTATAAAAAACTCCACCAATATATAGAGCTAAATGCTCTAGTTGAAAGGGACACACATATTCTTTAACAAGACTATTGCATAAATAACAATGGCAAATCATTTGACCAAAAAAAGAAAAAAAACAAACAATGGCAAATCAAAATACATCAATCGCTATATGCAATCTCTTCCCTGTCTATCTACATAATAATTAGGTAAGTCAATTTTTTCCTAACCGACTCATTTTCACAATCATGTGAAATTTTACTGTTATACAAAAGGAATCGTAAGATTTGCAATAAATCACAATGGAACGGGAATAATGGGTCGAAAGGCTGTTACTATCGGCGACTGAAACACAATGCCATGCATTGGTGTGTTCAAATCTCTACTTTTGACCCTTTTACATCTCTTAAACTTGTAAGTTTACTTTTTCTAATGATATATATATAGAAAAATCTAAATTTCTTCTCGTCCTTCCCATGGATTTTTGAAGAAAATAAGATGCTTATGTGTTCTTTAATCTTAAAGCATATTGATCACAGAATAAGTCATGTAGTCAAATAATAAATGTAAATGATTATTTGTTGTTTGAATTTTTGGCATTAATTTAATGGTCAACTTTGTTTTTCTATGTTACATTTTATGAATTGTTAAAAAAGAATAATATATTTTAAGTCACACTTCGTCACACTTATCTAAGAAAATAGGAATAATTGAAAGTCAAGAGAAGTTCATTAAGCTTTCATACACATGTACGTGATCAGACTAAACCGGCCCAATGACCTTGAATTCGAAAGAGTTCAAATTCGATAGAAACCACCAGCCGGTTCCACTCAACCGAACAATTATTTGGTCTTACAGTCAAATCAAGCCGAACCGGACCAAAACACTACTGTTCCCCTAACCATCTCAGAACATTTGTGAAACGGAAACTTAAAATCTTTTCCAGGGGCAAGAACCTAAGAAAAACACAAAAAGGTTAATAACTTCTGACTGATACAAAGCTTTTGCATCCCAATTTTTATACTTCTTTAGGGTTATTGAGCCAAACCGAGATTTTTTTTGCAAGGAGTTTCACAATGAGCTGCTACGAAATGTGCAGAGATGGCTTCCAAATTGAGAGATGACATCAACAAGGCCTCCATAACCTCCCACAGCAACTACCTGCAAACACAAGCATTGGATCAAACGGTTAAACATCCGGTTTCTACTCCATAGCAGGTAACAAATTCACATAATAACGGGATATATCGACTGTTGAGAACATGTAGGGAAAGGGATCAGAAACATACTCCTGCTGGATGCAAGGAAATGGAAAATACTGAACTAGGAGCACACTGAATTTGAGTAAGCAAAACTCCATTCAAGTCGAAACGCCTAAGAAGTGGTTCTGCTCCTACTGTCAAAATCTGAAAGTGGGATACTTGTTAGATAGAAACAACATTAAAATAAAAAAAGAATGTTCAACCTATACAACGGAACTAAAACTATGTGTTGATCTATGTTTCCAGTTTTAAATACTTGGTAATTTTTTTTTATATCAATTTCCGCTGTTTTGATACTACAAATATCAGCTACTGCTCCCCAGGCTTTAAATTACACCATCTAGAATCTAATCTTGTTCTGCTTACCTGCTTTTCATCAAACATCACATCCTGTACATGTGCAGGGGCGGATATTGTTGATACGCATTCCGAAGCAGGGAGGTTCCATAAAGCTAAATTTTTACCTTGTCCACAAACCTGAAAAGGAGAAAGTTATAGCAATGGCAGTAAAAGCCCGGTCTTTAAACTTCTTAGCAATCCACTGGGAAAAAGGAATTTTATGCTTAGGTTATTGCAGGCAACAACCCTTTAAAAGAAATGGCAGGTTGTGGAAGTATAATGAGATAATCCATTTACTCATTCTTACCAACCAGCTTTCACTTCCATCGAGAGCCATCGAACTAATGCGATAGCGGGACCTTTTATCCTGGGAACCAATTACTTTAATGCATTTCCCTGTTTTGCAATCTGGTTGACAAAACAGAAGGAAACCCTTGAGCGTACTAAGCTTAGCCTAGACAATTAAAGCATACCACATGAACCGGAACCTAAACTAAACATAGTGGAAAGCGTTGTAATCAGCAAAATGAATTATTACTGAGTTTTGAAAAGCAGACAACAAAACTGAGGAACATTGGATCTCAAGTACCAACATGAAGACTCAAATGGTTTCAAAAGTTTTGTTACCACAGATGATCCAAACATAATACTAGAAATTACAGCAGAAAGAAAAATGGGCACGAGAAAGATACCCCAGATTCTTGCAGTCCCATCCTCCGAACCCGTCAATATCTGTTGCAAGAGACTTAATACGATCAGACAAAAATCCAAACCTGGAACTAAAATACGAATATGAAGGTGCACTTGTAATATTTATCGAAACACCATTACCTGGCTTGCAGAACTACGTGAAACTACACAATGCAGATAGTCTGAATGCCCCTTGAAGGTCATTTTGATTTTACCACTCTCCTGAAAATGTCGGAAACACATAAATGGTTCTAGGAAGTTTAGATATCTCAATATCACATCTGATGAAATACAGTGATATACATTTACAATGATCAACTACATACCACGTCCCAACAATATGCGGAAGAATCACCCGCCGCTGTAAATACACTTCCTGACTATCATAAACGAAAAATGAGGAAGGGAGGAACCAGTAAAAATCTGTAACCAAGCAATAAGATGTAATTGAACATTTCAGGGGGAAAAAACACACTACATCAAGTGAAACTAAAATTCCAACCTGAGGGTCAGCAGAAATGGCATTGATCTCGGGCATCGGTGAAAGAGCACCCCAAGGACCTCTATGAGAAAAGAAAAAGAATGGTGACTATATGCATTTCTAAAACAGTTAAATAGAGTCTCACCAGCATCCATTATAACCAAAGTACTATGGATACCGAAATCTAACACCTTTACACTCTCATTAATATAGCAGCATTTTCACAAACAGAGTGATCAGTTCGGATTCAAACGAAAAAGACTCACTTGTGTTGTGGATTAGTCAATTCAAGCAATGGCTTCGCATGATTCTCTGTAGATGATAGAAAAAGCTCACAATCTTCAAACTCGAAAAAAGCATCAGAACAACAAGAATGGTTACACACCTTGCAAATGAAGAGACGCATCTGATTCAGCAAATTCTTTCCACTTCCATCCTCGAACTCTGCCATCATCACCACAACTACAGAAAGCCACACAGAAACAGCCCAGTTCTTCAATCAACCTCTGATTTCTGTACTCGAGCTTTTAATTACCAATGTTTAAATCTACCTGAGGAGCAAAGCATCTTCGTCTTCGCCATAGAACTTGACATCATAAGCGGGTCCGTCGTGTGCCCTAACCACTCCCTCAGGTTCAGCCACCATAACGTCCTGACCTTTCGAGTAGCCAAAACCCGCCGATTGGGACACAAGTGAGTTCATAGAATGGAAAGCTAGGGTTCCGTCGCTGGAAGCGACAACAAAGGCATCCGGATTAGGGTTTCTCGCCGGAGGAGCCCAGGCGGTTCGAAACACGGTACGTGTCTGTACTTCTCGTTCCTTCAGAATTGCTTCTCTATACTCATCCTCGTTCCAATTTGTAGCGTCTCCGTACATTTTCTTCTACTATTTTCCAACTTCGGTGATACTTTGCAGAACGCCGGCGATAACAGCAACCAGTGGTTTGGAGAAGATGACGACGAACAAGGAGAAGAAATCCTTAAACCGGCCGAGAAGTAATTCTGTTAATTATACTTTTAGTCCCTGAGTTAGTTTTATATTTAATATTTCGTCAGCTAGGTTTCTTCGTGTACAATAAACACCTCATGTCTTAGAAGTGATATCACAAATCCACCTCGATCATAAGCAATTAATTAGCCAATTCCCTAACTTAATGGCCTGAAATATCTGTCAACCATTGATCTATATAATCTTCCTTCAGTCGCATTCATATTTTTCAAAAAAAGAAAAAGAAAATTGGAATTCAAATGATTTACGGTTAAAAAAAAGTATTTAAAAGAGGAGAAAGTTCTTGTTAGACCAAAAAAGAAGAAGGATAAAGTAACTTGTGAAGTCTTGAATGATTTGTGTCTCTTGAAGATGGGTTCCATGAGGTTGGGCCTGTTGAGATTCACTGATGTAATAATGGGTTTGTTGCATTTTAGGCCACTAGCCAATTTATGAAATGTGTTTGGGGATTATTTCTGAAAACCAAACCGATTCATGGTTCATGATCATTTGAGAAGAGAAATGTGCTTACGAAAACATACATGCAGAAGGTCATAAAATATACATGCTCGATGTTGTAACATATAACAATCTAATGCATGGGTATGGGAAGACTCATCAGCTGAATAAAGTTTTTGAGCTTGTTGATGGGATGAGATCTGCTGGTATCTCTCCAGATGTTGCAACCTACAATATCTTGATACATAGCATGGTCGTCAGAGGATACGTCGATGAAGCAATTGGTATCATCAGTGAGCTTATCCGACGGGGATTTGTTCCTAGTGCATTGGCATTCACCGATGTGATTGGTGGGTTCTCGAAGAAGGGGGATTTTCAGGAAGCATTTCTTTTGTGGTTCTACATGGCTGATCTTAGAGTGGAACCTGATGTTGTAACATGCAGGGCGTTACTACATGGCTATTGCAGAGCGCAGAGAATGGGCGAAGCTATTGCTTTGTTTAATAAGTTGCTTGATGCCGGGCTAAAGCCAGATGTGGTTTTGTATAATACCCTCATCCATGGATATTGCAGAGTAGGGGATATTGAGAAAGCATGCGAGTTGATTGGTTCGAAGCTATTGCTTTATGAAAACAAAACTATTAGAAATGTGCTTATGAAACACATTTGAGAGTGAATTTAGTATTGAGCTTGATGAGTACAAAGTCATCGGAATTAATTAGATCATAAACATCCTCTTGAGTTCATAACATCAGTAGAGTTAGTTCCTTATACATATTTTGTTCTATTATTCCCCAAATCACTCTAGGAAGAAGAATGAGGAAGCTGCCGCCGATTTCGGTAATCTCAATCGTTTTTTTTTTTGTATTCTAGAAGGAAGGTATTATATGTTCTTGATTTTTTGGTGGGGAATAGAAGATTTTTAGGATCTTATATTTTATAATATTTTCGTATTTATGATAGTGGTGGTGGACCAACGAAGATTTTATAATATATTTTGTTTTAGGATCCAAGATTTTAAAGTGTCGGTGGTGTATTTTATTTAGTAATTGATTGAATCGATTGGGATTGGAATGTTTATATGTTTAGGATCAAGCTCTGCATATCAAGCAGATCAGGTGGAACAAATGCGAATCAAGCGGTTTAAAATATATGGTTGAATGGGAAAACAGATAAAAAGTCGTATGTAGCGGCATGGGTATTCAGATACTCGGTTCGGTTACTTTTACCCGAACTACCTGAAATTACTCAAAAAAACTATAAAATTGTTTAATTTTAATGAAATTTGGTTAAATTTTGAAAAAAAAATATTTAATTTTGACAAATATAGCTAGGGATTATTGGATCTTTCATGCATTTCAGATATTTTGGTATAAACATCACTAATATATTCGATTTATAATTGTAATTTTGAGTAGTTCGGTTAGTTCAAATCTAAATATAACTAATATTTTTGGGTATGTTATTGTATTTTGGGTATCATTTGGTTCTTCGGATATATGAGTTTAGGATCCATTCGGGTATATATGTCAGTTTCGGTTTGGTTCGATGCCTTCAATTTCGGTTTGGTTCAGTGCTGCTCTTTGGTTCCGGATAATTTGTCCAGACCTAATACGTAACATGTATTTAAATAAAAAATATCAAAAATATTTTGGAACACATCTAAAATAAAATTTAATTAACTTATAAATTACCTATATTTTTCCCTCAAAAAAATATATTAAAATTTGCTAAAAAGTAGAAACACATTACAAACACAACCAATATGGAGCGTTTCTACTATTCATAGTGGAACTCAATTTTTCTTCATAAAAATGAACCACTAACGGTTCATTCATTGTTTAATATTTAAATTAAGGAACTCATTTTACATAAATTAAAAATGTTGAATGAGAGATAAATATGCGGTTCACCCGTACCGTCAATGAACCGTCTTTAAATTTGTACGTCTTCCATTCAAAACCTTAGGGCTTGAATGGAGGGACATATATGTTGCGGTCCTGGACGAAGTGGTTCATCTGCCACAACATTCCTTATTCAACATATTTATTGAATGTGATTCATCAAACAATTTAAAATAATAAAATATATAATGAACCGCAAACGGTTCTATTTTGTGAAGGAAAATTATGAACCGTAGGCAGAACGTACGTCATACACACCATATTTGGTGTGTTTCAAGTGTGTCTCTTTTTCTTCTTCTTTTAAGGCTCTGAATGGAGAAAGCGGGTTAGGCGGTGCGGATCAAGCGGATCAGGCGGAACAAGTGCGGATCAAGCAGAACAGGCGGAACAAGTGCGGATCAAGCGGTTCAAAATATAGTGTTGAATGGTAAAAGAAGATAACAAACGGTCCAAAATATTGTACATATTTATAATAATTTAAATTAAATTGAAAATTGCTATTATATTTAGAATATAATTTTCTAAATAATGTAAACAAAATTGTTTCTAATTTCAGAAATAAAAAATAAAAAATATTAACTTTAAAATTATAAATTATGTTCAATGTGAGGATTTAAACTTTATAAATGTGGTATAAAAAAATAAAATAAGAATCATAAAGTAAGAGAGAAGAGAAGCAATAATTAATTAATTTCAAGAACTAATAAACAAAAATTTCTAGTCAATAATTGTTTTTTGAAGTGTGGTAGTAGACTAACAAATTTGTTCTCTTTCGTAAACTGACAAAACGACATAATAAATTTTAATCATGTATAAAATAATGTTTATCATCATCAATAAAGGAATCAGGAAGAGATGTTAAAAAAATAAAGGAATCAGGAAGATCCGCAAAATTGTAATAAACAAAAAAAAATAAAAGAAAAACGAGAAAATAATAAAGAAACGGCGCCGTTTGCAGTCCGGTACAAATCATGTGATTTTGATTAACCGTTGGCTATTTACGTGGGAGTAATGGTTGCTTTGGCTGGAAAGTTGAGCACAATCAAGGAAACGAGGCTTTAAAGTCTATTACGTTCCGTCACTCTTTTTCTCTTTATGTTTTTTTTTAAAATGTTTAAATTTTTTTTAAGATTACGTATCATAATAACACTAGTTTCTTCTAGGTTATACTATTGTTTGAAATTTAGCGAGTTTGCCCTAGATTTTAAACGCTCCCAGACCCGGAGTTCGAGGTAGCCGCCGACCGAGTTTCAACATGGCTTCGAATCTCCGACAACAATCCTCCTCCTTCTAATCGGCGCAACTCTACCTCTCGGGATCTTCAGCCTTGGGAAGAACCGTATCTCTTTTTGCCGGTGTCACCGTCTCCGGTGAGACCTCTTCCGGCGCAGATTCGTTCACTCCTACCTCCGTCCATTCCCTTCCTCCATGAATCCCGGCGAGACCCGTTACCGCTCTGTTCATCATCTCCGCCGTCTGCCCTCGTTCCCGACGACGACTGCTCGAAACTTTTCAATCTCACGACAGCCGCTGCTTCTTTGTAGGGCCTCTAACTCGTCGCATAACATTCTCCACCCACCTGAGCCGCCGGATTCAGTCCATCAAGATACGCCGCTTACGGCGTCAGAACCTCGACGACTCTCACATCAGATCTCGATGTCTTCAAGAAATATTCCACCGGCGAGTTTTAGGATTTCGATATCTAAAAGCTCTGCCGTTCCTAAGACACGCCTCACCGGTTGTTTCAACCGCCTCCAGCCATCCTCCATGGTCATATCTTCCTGACTGGCCGGAGATCCTCTCCCTCTGCGTCGTACGCTTTATCTTCCAATATCTCGATTTCCATTTTTGGGATCGATGAATATGCAAAATGGGTCTGGCCCAAGTTGCTCCTATTGGCTTTTAGCCCAACAGTTATGCAAAGTTTCGTACTGTTCACCTCAGCTGAGTTCGGTGTTACTGAACAAGAGGGTAACCGGAGTAAATCCAAGGCAAAGTTGTATGTGGTATCCATACCCTTCCCTGAAACCCTCACATATGTTAAATGCCAATCTGAGGGTCATCTGAGTAAATGCAAGGCTTCTTTGCTTGTGGTGTCAATCCGTGCATGTCTTTCCCAAACCGCCTCTGAAGAAATAAGGACTTTTTCGGTAGAATCTGAATCCTTACAATTGGTTAGAGCCATCATCTCAGATTCTTGTGTTCCTGAACTTCTTGGTATCCTTGAGGACATCACAATCCTCACCAGAAGTTTAGATTCCACTACTTTCAAGTTTATCCTATCGACGCATTCGAGCCTAGTCTTGAATTCGCTGTCATCTGATCACACTCTATTTGTTTTAATGTTTTTAATTTGTATTGTCATTATCAAAGAGGATGTATAATTCTCTCTAGTTGTATTATGGAAGTTTAAGTAATGAGAAGAAATTGTTGCCCCACAAAAAAAAAAACTATTGTTTGAAATAATTAATCATCTTGGCCAAACCTAATATATATAAATTATTAGGCCCAATGGGCTCACGATCTCTCTACCAATGGACTCATGATTTCTCTCAATCAACTTTCTCTTGTCTCCTTTACATATATGTCTGGTACTCGTATCTCTGCAGATAAAGTCTATATCTTCTTCTTTAATGTTGATTGATTTCACTCTTCTTCTCCAAGCTAGAGAGTTGTATATAGTGTTTGGCTATGAGCCAGTGAATAAACATCCAGAAATTCCAATATCCTCTTTTCTGTTTATAAATGCAGA
>PKMM01024176.1:262191-288734 GCA_002933915.1 Eutrema heterophyllum
ATATATATATATATATATATATTTATGAACGAGATTTGGAAAATTATTTACTCAGTCAAAGATTACACTTTTTAATAGTTATCTTTAATTAGTTTTGGAAGGTAATTATCAATTTTTTTAAAAAACTTATTTGATCAAAATTACCTAAGATAACTTAAAAAAAAAATTAGAAATAGTTAGGATAAAATTGATATCAAATTGGTTGTTTCTTAATTAACCCTTATTTTTAAAATTATGAAACTGATAAAAATGGTAATTTTATTCAATTGAACATCAAAATTAGTTTTACCTTATATTTTCTTACACTAAAGCGATAACTAAAAAAAGAGAAATTAGGCTACTTAACCAAATTTGCAAAGAAATTCGCAAACTAGCCATACAACTGTTTAACAAATTTTAAACCCCACATTACCAATACCCTTAGATACGAGAATCGTATCCATAGCTTTGATCTTGTGTATCTTGCCTAGATTTTTTTATGTACAGATACTTTAGAGAGATATACACAAAAGGGAGTTAATGAGATATTAATTAAAAAAAAATAGGAAAATTGTATTGGAGGGAAAATACGTCATCATGACGACGCGACTCATCGGTTTTGCAAATGAAATTGTGTGTCTCGATACTCTCTCGGACGAAATTGGAGAAAAAAAAAATTTTGGGACAAAGTTAGGGTTGCGTTGCCGGAGAAGAGATATTCGGCTGTAGTCGCTGGAAGCGAAAAAACCAGCAACCTAATCGGACACTGAAATGGTGAGTTAGTCCTCGGCGTTGTTCCTTTCCAAACTCTACACTACTATTCTTCTTTTGTTTACGCCGACTCTATAATGCCTTTCCCTCGCAGGAATCCCAACAAGTGTTTCATCTCCCGAATCAAATTTTCGCTGCCAGAGAGGAACCAGCCGGCGAGCGGCTGACTACATATCAAACTGCCAAAAGAATCAGCACCATTATGTCTGCATTAAGGGAGGAAGAGGCGTAGGTCCTCAGAAATTCGTCGTTTGGCAAGCTAATTGCGACTTCGGAAAAGCCTCATTTTTCCGGCAGTTTTGGGCACTTCTTAATTACTAGACTGTTAAGAGTGGGGTTGAAACACGAAATATGGTTCCTGTTCGCCGGAAAACCTGTTAGGGTATCTCTGAGAGAATTTGCAATAGTCACCGGTCTCCCGTGTGGGAAATTCCAGAAGCCTAGTCGGAAAAAAAAATAAATCCGGTGAAAGAGAAGCCGTATTGGGGTGAATTGTTTGGCGCTCTTGAGACAGTCATTGTCAACGCCGTCATAAAGATGCTTCAAAAAAAAAAACAGTCACAGGGAAGGAGGTCAGAGTCAAATACGCTTGCTTGGCGTTGACTGCTTCAGTCTTATGCCCGACGTCGCACAACCCAAAGATCGTGAAAGAGCATGCAGAGCTCATAAGAGATCTGGAATTTTTCCTCGCATACCCATGGGGTAGGGTTTCATTCGATTTGGTCATCTCTAGTGGAAAGGGGAGAGACCTGCTCGCACTCGTTCAGAGCACTGTTGCACTCAAAGGATTTATCCATGCGATTCAGCTGGTCATGGTGGAAGCTGTTCCACCACTCACCGAAGTCGTTGAGATAGACCACGCAGATGACTCCTTCTCCGGCGAAGAAGATGACGACACCGGTGAGCAGGTGGACAGCAATGGTGAACAACCCCTGGAGAACAGTCTCCCTGATGCGGACGATGTTGAGGATGATGATGGCAGACGCGGCGTGAAGTCTGCGAAATCGGAAATTCCCAAACTTGGTTTGAGTCCAGGCCACGCAAGAGAAATCGATGAAGCTTGTCAGGTAACGGTTATTCACTAACCAACATACATGTTAGTCGCCAAATTGCAAATTAACACTTATCATATCTGTTCCCCGCATCTAGTTTTTGTTTTCATCCATCTGGGCCATTAACAGATAATAATGTTCTTACCCCGCTAAGTTTAGCGGTGAATGTTATGTTAATAACATACCTGAATCTCGTATCTGTTTTATTGCCTATTTCATTCCGTTTTATATCAGTTAAAATTTTTTTTGTCGGCCTAACTTCTCATGTGCTCGTTAAAATGTCTAATACATTATTTTCGTTAACTCGTCATTCTGTTATGGATTTGCAATATTAGTATATAATTTTCTTTTTACCATGATTAATTCACATGTGCCCGTTTGTTCTATCATTCCGGATGGAGATCCGCCCTTAGATGGGGACATGAATTTGGGATGGTCAGACGATGAAGAAGATGAGTGCGTAACCAACATGGTTCGCCTTATTGGCGAGGGTTTCAACTTTGAGAAATATATGTTCACCGGAGGGCTATCTACGTCTGACCTTGCAAGGATGAGGGAAGAGCGGAAATTGGCGAAGGAGAAGAAGGCGAAAGACAAGGTGGTAGATGTCGGCGCAAGCGCATCCACTGTGGATGTAGACGTGATATATCATGGTTTTTACCCGTTTTTAGCCATGATATGTCTTATTTATAGAGTAATTCTAGTATTTTTTGAGTCTTTTTTAGTCTTTTCAGGTTTTAGGTGACTTTAGGAGAAATGAGCCGTTTTGGGTGAAAATGAGCATATGAAGATGTAGAATCATGCAAAGACGTCAGAAGTTTGGCATTTGTTGAAGAACTTCCCACCAATGGATTGGGCTCAAAGTTTGATACAAGACAGATCAATGGATTAGCTTTCATTTGGAAGTGGTTTGAGGCCATTCCAACGGTGCGATCAAAAGTTATGCCAGTTTTCGTGAAGACAGTCCAGTCTGGCGAGCAGAAGAAGCAGTGACCAGTGTCGATCGATACCACTAATGGTGTCGGTCGATACCGACTGCAAGAAAACAGGAAACGTGACTTTTTACAAGTCTGGAGAGTTAGCACCTTGGTCCAGAAGTCTTTAATAATTACAAGAAGCCCCAAAACGTGTTTTAGCATTATAATTAGGTTTTTCAGCCACTTTTGTTGGCTAAGCTTTATTTTTATTCTTCATACTTTCAAAGAGATTTGTTACAGGGTTTTTGGGAGACAACTCTGAACCCCTTTGTTTTCTTATTGATTTCTTTTATGCAATTCTATTCATCTATGATTTCTGTTCCATTAATCATGTATGAGTAGATCTTCTGTTAGGTTTAGGGTTTTCTCATAAGGGATTTCATTGAGTGCTGGTAATTATTAGTTAGGATTCATAATCTGAAATAGTTATTCACCATAGGTTGTTCTCAAAGCTAATTCTAGATTGACGAATCTGGAACTTAGATCTTAGATTAATCGATTAGGCACGACAGTGCAATTGATAATCTGACAGAACTTAGGGTGAGCAAAATAGCTATCCGCAAAGAGATTTGGTTTAGTTGTTTTTTGAACATATCAAACCTGAACTTTAAAGCTGGTTTAGATCTTTAGGATTTGCAAAGAGATTTGTGATTTTAGGATTTAGACTTAGATAATTCTCGCAACGACATTTGATTAATTATAGCTTAGTGATTTGAGTTCAAGAACCGTGCATAAGCTGAATCCTGACTGATTAGTTATATGCATTCTCTGATTTCCTGAGAAATACCCTGGGCCTATATTCTCTTCATCGAATTTAATCAAATCTTTTATTGTTTATTGCTTTCTGTTTCAACTGAATTGCTTAGCTTAATTCAAAACTAATTGATATATTGTGTGATTTTCTTGAGTCTTTGTGGTTCGACCCCTACTATACTGCAGCTACAGCTTTTGTACTTTTAGGGTATTAATTTTGAGCTTATCAAGACGTGAATGTGATTGCTGACCTCGTAGCTGAAAAAGTGAAGGAGGAGGTTAAAGCGGCGGTCCAATATGTGAAAGCCATTGTTGTCAGAGAGAGAGATGGGGTTGTGAAGGCAGTATCAGAAGCCGTCATTGCGGCTGTCGTCCAGTATTTGGACAAGTCTGTATCCATACAAGCCCCCACTGAAGCAGCCCCGGGACGTAATAATAATGTCACTCAAAGGTGTTCCTCGGAAGGATCTGGTTTGAGACCCGGCGAGGTGCCACCAGGCCATACACCGCAACCATATCACGCAGCCGTAGTCAAGGATGTACTTGGATCGCTACAACCTTTATTGTTGAAGGTAACACTCCAGATTATTCGATAAATTGATAATAACTGTAGTAAACGTCCATTTAGCCGTACAAACTCATAGTTACCTTGATAATATATATGTTAGCAGTTTACATTTTGTCATTGGTAACGGTAAACATAACTTTGGGTTGGTAATAAATATGTTAGACTTTAATGTTAACTCTCTCTCTATGTTATATATTTTCATATAGAAATTCTTATAATTTTATTGGAGATAAAGACATTACATCTTTCATTAGGTAACACTTAAGAGATATTCATATGTAGACTCTTCATAGCTACTTTCTCTATATAGTTGGGGAACATTATTTTTTTAAAACGCCAACAGATTTATTGCGTTACTTAAACTTCTATTTATTCATTCAAATGTTTGGTTTTAGTGCAAAACCATATGTTGCCCATTACCCCTTTTATTATTTAGATGTAAATCAGTTAACAAGGAAATCACGTCTTGCCATTGTTTTACGTAAACTTAAATGGAGTCATTCAATTATTTGGTTGTAGCGCTAAACAAAACGATAACTATTACCCCTTTTTATTTTCGAGAATTATCCCTTTGTTTACCATGCTAACAATCTAGGTAGACGTAACATATTATTTTATCGACCATATTGTATGCCCGGTTATGAACAGTCTGTTAATCTAACAGTTAAGCATATAATTTGGCTTTAGTCAACTTTCAGTTAGCCGTACAAACTCATAGTTACCTTGATAATATATATGTTAGCAGTTTCATGTTTTTAATGGCAACGGTAAACATAACTTTGTATTGGTAATCAATATGTTAGACTTTAACGTTTTGGGTGGTGACCATACTTATGATTCTAATAAATTACTTGCCTTACTAGAATGATTAACCATCTTAACTTGGAGATTCCAAACTTTTTTACATTACATGGGCAAACTATTTCAGTTTCCATTCCAAGTATTTTACAAAGTCATTTGGATATGGGACTACGATGGGGTCTTGCCGATGGATTTTACATTTAATCATACATTTAGTTGAAAATCTGTCGCCCCAACTCCGACCTATACAAAAAACTTACTACGCCGTGTGCTTGCCCCTTTATGTCGACTTACTAGATAGGCATCCTGCAAGTGGCGCGGTTGTGGCCCAAGCCACCACATCAGCCACAAACATTCAGACGAGATGTTGTACCACGCTAGGAGAATGTTAAGGCACGTTAGCTACAATGTCAAAACTACGGACAATAATATTAGTAGCGATTTATACAAAATGATATGGGGTAAACGAAAACATACCGTGAACTCGTCGCGTGAGAAGATACGCTTTTTGCGTGGTCGCCCCGGGGGGCGTCTGGTGGATGGTGGTTGAAGTTGTAGTTCTGGGAAGCCCTCCAACACCGAACTTTCCTCTCGGTACTCAGATGCAGGATATATGCTGCCACTGTAAGCCTTCTTCCAATAAGCACTTGTTAGTTCATCTGTCACAAGTGTATCCACCTTTACCTTCGCCCTTATGGCAGCCGCTACCGCATGCGTACAAGGAATGGCTAACATCTGGAAAGAGCAGCATGAACATGTCTTCATACACTGATCAACTTGGTACAGGACCCCCTCCTTGTCACGAACTTCATACTCACTTTTGTTTATACATTGGACGCTAAAACCTGTTGAGGTATCGAAATTTTTAGTCACCAGAAGTTCAATCTTAGGTGGCAGACTGCTTGTCACCTTCCCGGCGTCACCGCTTCGGGTTGTGAACCATCCCATAAAGGTTGCCCGTATGTATTCCACTAGCGGAATTATTGGGTACTCGCGTGCATCGTTTAGAACCGCGTTTAAGGACTCCGCTATGTTGCTCGTCATTAAATTGTACCATTTCCCCGCTGAGTGTGAGCGGGCCCAGTGCTCGAACCCAATTCTGGTCAAGTAGTCTGCACAGTTGCGGTCTATGCTGGTTATCTCAGCGAAGTGGACATTGAAGTCTGCTAGTCGGTAGGCGCGTGCGGCTTTTGACACCTAGTAACTCAGCTGCTTTTTCTTGAAGATCGATTGGACATTCCTTTGCAAATGGACAACACATGCACAATGCTTTGCTCGGAGGTACACCTGTCGCAAAGACCAAAACAATTTGAGGCCATGATTATTTCGTAATTACCGCCAACAAAAACATTAACCCGCTAGCCACTACGTTAGAAAAACAAGACAATCGTAGCCAAAGCGAAGTCTATTTTTGTTTTTGCCACTCCAACAATATATTTAACGGCTCTAAGTTTTATATTGACATACCAAAACAACTAGTACCTTCCGCAATCCGTGATATATGGAATTGTGCCGATCAGAAACGAACACCAGCTGATCCTCGTCGGGTACTATCCCTTGCAACTTTCTGAAGAACCAAATCCAGGCATTATCGTTCTCCCCATCCACGACAGAAAAAGCCAAAGGGTAAATCTGGTAATTGGCATCATGTGCGCTAGCGGTGATGGGACACCCTGCGTACTTGCCCCGTAGATGTGTTCCGTCAACTACAATCACTTTCCTCATGCAAGGAAACCCTTCGATACAGGTGCCTATCGCGAAGAATAAGTACTTAAATCGCTGACCAACCCCTTCATGGTATTCATTCTCAATCGTAGCAATGGTCCCTGGATTTGCGGCGACGAGCTGCTGTAGATACGCATGCAGATGTTTGTAAGACTCGCCAGTCTTACCCTTCGCCGAATCCAACGCCATATCTCGGGATTTCCACGCCTTCCAGTACGATATTGGGACATCGTGCCCATCACGCACCATCTCCCTTAAATCATTTGGCCAGGGACCGCTTCCTCTCCCGCGGTATCTTCGCCGCATCATTCCGCTGATAACCCGCGTTGTAGCATGCCTCTGGAATCCGCCTCTTTCATCAACCGTGCACCGATGAGCTGGGCGCACTCTCCTCACCTGGTACCACCCAGAGGCGCTTAACATTACCGCGTACACGTGCCATGGGCAACTCTCGCCGATGCACTTAAGGACCATCATGTTCGGTATTGACCGCTTGTTGTAGTAACGGAATTTATGTTTGAGGGCATAAATGGACATGTGATGTTTAAAAGCATCCTGGTCTTTGAACATCATCCCACAAACAGCTCGTCTGATTTGTACGGTGCATCCCCTAAAACATGTTGTTATTCAATTTATTAACCACTAACACTTTAGGTAGCGGGCAAATTTAATTTTAGAGATGCGAATATAGTTTACCCGGCTCACCGCCCCCGGAAAGATTGTCATCTGATGAGTTGATGTCATCTGTTTCATCTATAAAGGGATCAGACGTTTCACCATTTTTTGAGCAGATGTCTAGCCCAATATTTGTGTCCATGGCGTTGTCGTTAGATGTTGTCTTCCCCTTTCCCTATCGACTACGCACGGGTATGCGATGGAGCAACCCCTTCAATAAATAACCAAACGTATTGTTAGCGCCGTAACAATATGTTTAGATCTACAATATAATATTTAACGATTGCACAAATTATCGTACAAAGCAGCAGTTGTCTTCGAACCAGAAGCTTGGCCTACACAAAAAATAACAACAACATGTTTAGCTTCTTCCTTTTTGGCCAAGGGTCATATAATAATTAACGTGTTCAACATGACATAGTAAATCATCACCGCTCTTATCTGGTGTCATCAACATGAGACTCCCAATGTCGGCGTCGAGACTAGAATTAGGGTCCATGGTGTTCGAAGGCCCCCCTAGACTGATTATTCCATCAACTGGCACATGGCTCTCTCGGCTCCCAGCGGCTAACCCGTCCGACGACCCTGCCGACGATCCCCCTTCATTACCCTCTACATCTTCACGGTTTGGAGCGCTTTGGGTAAGAGGCAGCGCTGTCCTCTGAATAATTTCCAACTCTTGCTCGTTAAAAATTTCCTCGAGGACTTGATGGCTTGCTGGCAACCACCCGGCTGAAAGAAGTCCTTCCCAATAAGTGACAGCGTTGTCAATGACACCAGCAATATTAACCAAATCCTTTTCAACTTTCACGGTAACAGCAGCATTACCCGGATAATTTGTTGGTTGGACATTTAACGACAAACTTGGTTCGCCAAACACGTGAGTCCCACCTCCAACATCGTACTCTGACCGCCTCTAGAACCGATAGTGTTCTACTTCGTAAGCTCCCACGGTTACGCAAATCGTCATTTGGGGGATTTCAAGCTGAACCGCCATGAAGAGCTCCACGTCGTCGTCCCCATTTATATTTAGAGGCGGGCTAAACTTTCCCTCAAGCAACAACATCCACGCCGGGTAATGGTACATCAGCGCAACCATTGTATGTGCGTCGAGTAGGTATTTTGCCTTCACCATATCCACCACAGTGTTGAACTTCTCGTTTTCCTAGACCATAATACCGTAGCTAAGCTCATTCCCATCGACCTGGAAATTCCATTCGCCACCGGACGCCCTTTCCCAAACCCCCCTCAGAAGCCTTACAAGTCGACCCATCTTCGACCTGAAAGCCAACATAATTTTTGGTTAGTTAACAGTTGCTTTATCCAGGGTATTCCTCCACCCACACCCATATGACATTAATGGATCTCGGGGGGACCAGAACCCATTAATGGCAACAACCATTCAATGAATCTAAAATCTCAATCATTTGGAGTATTAAAGCTTTGCGTCAATGACCTGTCGATGATTGCAGGTTATCTCTCCCTACCAACCTCTCCGCCAAATCTCTTTAAAACTTTCGCAGTCAATTTTGGATATTTCTAAGGTTTCCTGGGTAATAACTTTGATGTCTTCCTATATCATTTGCCCATAGGATAACCGCTTATATAGCGAGTCACAAACCCTAGAAACTCACCCCCTTCGATACTTACACAAATTGTAAGCCTGCTGCGCGAATCCTACAGATATCGGGCATTAATTGCTCAAGTTGTTGCGTCACTTCGTCAATTGGCGGGAACAACATCGTGTGGCCAAGATTAATTCGCACCGCCACCCTACTCACCTACAGTATCCTACACAGATCTTCTCAAATCTAACCTTTATTCTCTTCGCCAAAGTCAGCGCTTAGGTGACAGCCTACGTCATTTCAGGGTGAGGGCTCCTTCGTCATTTCAGGGTGAGGGCTCCTTCGTCATTTCATCTCGCCCGCGCTACAGGTTTTTTAGTTTTTTGAAAACCTTAGTTAGTTTGCCAGTTATTATATGTTTCATGTATATACACCTAATTGTCTCAAAAAAAAAAAACGATTTCACATCACCCATTAACAATTCTCTCACATGTGTTGCAGGAGAAAGTTACCACCGATTCTTCCTATTTCGCCAATACCGTTTGTAATGCTACCTTGAAGGTGAAACAGTCGCAGTTTCCCTAAAATAACGCAAATTTCTTGATATTTCAGCCCTTTATTATACCAAAAAATGATAACAGTTAGATTCTTTATCCTCTTGAAAGTTGATTGAGGGATAAAAACAAAAAAAAAACTCAAATGCTCTGCCAATCATACCCATATTTAGATAAGAGACGCTCAAGTATATATATATATATATATATATATTTTTTTTTTTGCTAGAAAGTTAATTTGAATATACGGGAAATGATACAAAGCACATGTGCCATACAATGCTTGTTTCATAGTAGCTACTAATATACTAATAGAATAATCTACTTACTAATTTTACAAAAAATAAATGACTAAGGAGAAGGGGAGGAGTAAGCAGTAGTGAGATTACTCGATTGAAGCAAATGTGGAGATATATGAGATCGTTGAGTTATGCGAAACCAAGTCGTAAGGAAGGTGTCTCCTTGATTACTAGCCGTATGAGGAGTTAACGCTGCTTCTCGATCCAACCCGAGAAGATTTGCTCTTGTGATTTGATCAATGTCTCGAAGAAGTGATGTGTAAGGACGAGATTCATTGCGGTGAAGTCTAGCATTCCGTTCTTTCCATATGTAATAGATTGCTGCATGAAAGAAGAGTTTGCAAATAACTGATATCTTGCTGTCCGAATATGAGGAGTGAGACCAAGTAAGAATGTCTTCAAAACTGGTAGGAGGAGTCAATCGAGCATTATTTATGAAGAAATACCATATTCCACGTGAGTAATCGCAATCAAAGAACAAATGGCTTCTATTCTCATTGGCATTTCCACATAGCAAACAAGAGGAAGGAACCATGAGACCCCAAGATCGTAATCTATCTCTCGTTGGCAACCTGTCCAAAATAGAAACCCAAACCATGAATGAAAATATGGGAATGGCTCCATGGAACCAAACTGGTTTTTTTCAAGGCACCGATATGTTGGATGGATGAAGGGCCTTCCATGTGAGCTTAGAGGAAAACTTTTTATGTGAAGAGCCCACAGATGTGGACCAGAGATAAGCATCTTGATTTTGAGTTAGAATCGGTATTGTAGGTGGAAGACAAGCTTTGAGAAGAAGTTTAATTCGATGCCTTCCTCTTGGAAGTTTCCATCTATGATCAATAATCGCTTGAGAAATGGTTGCCAGATACGGGATGCCCGAAACTCTTGGACCTGCCTCACCTGTTAAGTCCAATAAGGGACCTAAAGAGGTCCAATTATCGTGCCAGAATAAGGCCGAACTCCCTGACTCAATCTGACAAACAATAAAGGGCCTTGCTAAAGATCTTAGCTTTGAAATTCTTCTCCAAATCCAGCTACCAATACCATTGAAATCTGCCTCCCAGAAGACTCTATTTCTTATCAAGTGAGATTTTACCCAAGAAACCCAAATCGAACCACTCTCAGCAAATAGAAGCCATATCAACTTCAAACCAAAGACTTTATTCCAGTCTACTAACCTTCTTAAACCCAATCCTCCAGCTTCCTTCGGAGTACATACTGTGCTCCAAGCCACCTTGGCATTTCGGGTCGAATTTGGAGCCCCACTCCATAGGAAGGCGTTGCAAATTTTTTCAAGCTCTTTAAGACAAATGCTTGGAAGCGGAAAGACCGCATACCAGAAGTTTATACAGCTATTGATTACTGAATTAATGAGTTGTAGACGACCAGCTAATGTGAGAAACCTAACCTTCCATGAAGATATGCGTTGTTTGATCCTGTCTATTAAAGGCTGATAATCGCAAGGTCTCGGCTTATTTGGCAAAAGCGGTATCCAAGGTATCTCACCGGTAGCGATCCCTGGGATAAGCCTAATATGTCCGCCAAATTTTGAGACCGAGGCTGATTGCTCCCATCAAGATATAAGCATGTCTTAAGCTTGTTGATTCCTAGTCCCGAGATCGTATGGTAATCCTGCAAAATCTTAAGAATTTCTTCAGCAGAGGCATCAGAACCATCAAAGAAGAGCAAGACATCGTCTGCGAAACTGAGATGCGTAATTAGGGGGTTAGAGCAAAGAGGATGAGGTTGAAAACTTCTCTCTCTGGCTGTTTGATCCAGCTTTTTTGAGATGATATCCATAGCAATGACAAAGAGATAGGAGGAGATTGGATATCCCTGCCTTCACCCTCTTCTTTCTGGGAAATACCCTGCCAATTCTCCATTCACAGCGACAGAATATGAGGGTGTAGAGATACACACCTGAATCCAATTGATGAAAACTTCTTGTAGTTTGAAAGCCTTCAGAATGTTCAGGATAAATGACCAATTGAGATTATCAAAAGCTTTAGTAAGATCCACCTTTAGGCAACCTCTGGTTGTTGGCCCTTCCTTATTAAAATCAGCAACAAGCTCTGATGCTAAGAGAACGTTTTCACAGAGTAAACGACCTTTGATGAAACCAATCTGGTTTCTTTGAACTGCTTGAGGAAGTATCAGCTTTAGACGAGAGGCCAAGATCCGAGAGATTACCTTGTAAATTGTATTGCAGCATGAAACAGGTCTAAAATCTGTCAATTTATCAGCACCTAATTCCTTGGGGATCAAAGAAATGATCGTTGCATTAATCTGCTTCAAAAGACAGCCTGAAGTAAAGAATTCTTTAACAACCTTGGTACAATCTGGTCCAACAATATTCCAAGAGGAGGTGAAGAACTCAGCTGGAAAACCATCTGGCCCTAGAGCTTTTGATTTGGGTAGGGCAAAGAAAGTCTTTCTTATCTCCTCATCATAAGGCAGTCTTGAAATAACAACCGAGAGATCCTCATAACATCGATAAATGTGGATTGAACTAATTGCCTCCACTGAACCAGACGAGATGGAAAAATCTTCAGTTCCCAGTAGCCTTTCATAGTTTTGATGTTCAATTGAATAAAATTACCATTTTTATCAGTTTCATAATTTTAAAAATAAGGGTTAATTAAGAAACAACCAATTTGATATCAATTTTATCCTAACTATTTCTAATTTTTTTAAAAAGTTATCTTAGGTAATTTTGATCAAATAAGTTTTTAAAAAAAATTGATAATTACCTTCCAAAACTAATTAAAGATAACTATTAAAAAGTGTAATCTTTGACTGAGTAAATAATTTTCCAAATCTCGTTCATAAATATATATATATATATATATATATATATATACCTAAAATAATTGTTGAATATGTGTGTATATATATACATACACATACAACTTGTATCATCATATCCAATACTAAGAAATTAAGAAAAAAATATAATTTTAATTGGCAAAGAAAGAGTGACAAATATAAAATTCACACAATAAGAATCATGAGATCTGCTACTCTTTTTTTGGTTTCTTGTGTTCTCATGTTTTTCATTTTGAGTCATGTTAAAGGTAATACAAAAAAAAAAAATTTTGGGGTTTGATTGGCTACTCGTAAAATCTAAAAACCATAATTTTTGCTAATTTGAGAATAGTTTTTTATCCATAAAAAAAGAAGGCTGTAGAGGACGGTCTAATTTTAAACTTGTTGTTGCATTATCAATAACGAGAATCTTTGGTTTAAAATTTAACAAATCTTGTGGTTGATATAAATATTAGAAGTGGAAGCTCAAAGCGAAGCGAAGGCTATATTTCCTGGAGGATGTGGCCGGGACGGAAACAAGACATGTATAAACGACCATGTGAAAGGAGGTGAACGTAAGCCTGATAGTTGCACGTGTCATGATATGGACAGATGTCATTTATGCTTATGTCAGGGTCCTTTCTAGTTTTGTGTTATAGCTCATAAAAAAATATATAATAAAAATAATTATTTAAGGAAAAATAAGCGATTCGTTCAGAAAATTTACGGGAAAAGTAGAAAATCAGAGATATTTATTAATAAGCAATCGTTCACAACTACAGAAACGTAGAACAACAAGAACCCACGAGGTGTAGGGTTTTGGATCATTGTTAGCTACTGCGGGAATCTCTCGAAGAACTACTGCCTGCAAAAATCTCTCTCTCTCTCCTTTTTTTTTTTTTTGACTAAGGACTTTCAAATTTAAAATGCAAGGTAAAAAATTACAAGCTATGACCTTTTTGTCATAGAGAATAAGTAGTAGAAAACAATAAGCAAAAACTTTTGTCCAGTTGCGAGTATTATCAAAGAACCTGAAAATAAGAAGATGAAGAGATAAAGTAGAGAAAAAAACAGAAGAGTTCACTTATTACCACCTCCGCCTCTTCGACCAACTCCGCCTCCTCGACCACAACGTCCTCTAGCAGTAACAACTTTCTACTCAGTCTCTTGCATCTTTTGGGTTGGCTTAACTGGCCTATCCCGCAAGATCCGTGGAGCTGATGCTTCCATGTTAATATCTAGAGATAAGGTCTCTGAATCACACCTTTCATACACATCAATTCCTTGATCATTACAATCAGTCATACACAAAGATGATTCAATACCATAAATAACCTCATTAGTCCTTTGGATTTCTGGTAAAGGACATGCATAATCAGCCTCAGTAGTTGTTGTGACTTCTTTTGAGTTATTGCAAGTCTTGTAAACTTCAGTGTGAGATGTGCAGGGTGGGCTAACCTCAATGTTTCCTTCTATTTGTACATGTCGAAATTCCATTAAGGAAAAGTGTTGTTTAGTAGAAATAGTATCAGGAATACCATTAAACTGTACACTAGCGGCTAAATCAGCAACCGCATTTTTAGTTGCCAAAAGAACATCACTTGGAGCATTCTCAGTAGCCAAAATTTCAACCACATCCGAACCAACAACAACTTCCAACCCAACACTTGCTTCTACGATTCCTAAAGCAATATTTCCAACAACTTCCGTACCAACAACAACACTTGCCACGTTTTCAGAAGCAACTCCCACTTCTACATTTATTTGAGGAGCAACAGTCGCAGGAGTTGTGATAGTTTTTAGGTTTTGGAGACCCAGACAATGAGAGGCTTTATGACCCAGTTGACCACAACTACTACACTTAGTTGGCAGCCACGAATACATAACATCAACCATTGTGATACTGCCAGACGTGTCTTCTAGGGCAACTCTTTGAGGAAACGGCTTGTTTAGCTTAACCTCAACCAGAATCTTAGCCTCTCCCATTAGGGTGGGGTCTAGCCATGGTTTACTAGTTAGCATCGGTTCTCCAATACCAGATGCAATCCAATCTATTCCTTTAATAGAGTACAATTGATAAGGAATGTTCTTCAAAGTTAACCAAACTGGTATAGTAAAAAATTTCGGAAGGCTAATGATTGGAAAAGGACTCCATGGTGAAACAAACATGATACAATCATCAATATGCCATATTCCCCTTTGTAAGACCCATTTCCTAGTTGGTTCGTATGGGATAGAGAATAGATAATAGGATTCTCCTATTTTCCGAGTATGAATACGACACTTACGACCCCATATTCGAGTAACTACCACGTGTATAAGTCCACATAATGGTGCTTCACAGCGGTAAAATTGACCTACTATGAATTGGTTTTGATTCTCAATTCCTTCTAGCAAGACATGGCTCGGAATACTAACCTTTGGAGTGCCATCCTCCATGGAGACCGGGTTAGTTACACTTTGTAAGTTGCACACCGATTTCATTTTGGCAGCCCATGGATATTCTAGAGACTCCTTCAAAATTTATGGGGCCACAAGAAAGGAAGCTCCCTTTGTTATAGCTGAGATATATGGAGGCTTCAACACTTTCGGAGGAGCACGTTTTCTCATTGGCTGCTTCTGAGAACCTAGTTCCGGCCAGTGCTCATGTGCTGGGAGAATGACATCGTGATTGTCAACTTGAGTTCGGCCGCTTGGATTCTCCAAGGCAGGGAAAAGAGATGTGATTCTAAAAGGCGATGCCCAAGCTCCTTGAGGTGAGTTATGGGTGTGAGGTGTTTTGCTTGATGAAGATTCATTTGCCAAGACTAGAGATATATTCGTGACCAGATTCAAAGCAGTGGTAGGAGAAGCAATCACCACCTTTTCCACTTGATTTCTTTGATCCTCAACCGAGTCAGAGATAACCTTGGGAAAGGAGGTTTTGACTGGGATTTGAGTTAACGACTCACCATTGATGAACAGCTCATAAAGGGAAGCTCTTGGAGATTCAGAGCTACTTTCCATGAAACGGCTCTCTCTCTCTGTCCTTGCTCTCAATTTTCTAATGCTTCTATCAAATTCATTCCTCTTATTTATCAGAGGGGTCGCCTAAGTCTTCTAATCCACGTAGATAACCGATTTCCTAAACCCAAATCTTCATGGAATTAGAAATCTTTTTTTTTCAAATAGGTATATCGTCGTGTGCGTTTTTTGCAACGTCATGTGCTTTATGCGCTTCCTAACGTCATGTGATTTATGCGTTTTCTAACGTCATGCGTAATTACATCACGAGCATTTTGCGCTTGACTTCTTTACGCATTTTTTAGGTTCGTCTACTTTATGTAGTTTATGCAGTTCGCCTTAACACTAATGTTATGAACTCTGCATTTATAAACAGAAAAGAGGATATTGGAATTTCTGGATGTTTATTCACTGGCTCATAGCCAAACACTATATACAACTCTCTAGCTTGGAGAAGAAGAGTGAAATCAATCAACATTAAAGAAGAAGATATAGACTTTATCTGCAGAGATACGAGTACCAGACATATATGTAAAGGAGACAAGAGAAAGTTGATTGAGAGAAATCATGAGTCCATTGGTAGAGAGATCGTGAGCCCATTGGGCCTAATAATTTATATATATTAGGTTTGGCCAAGATGATTAATTATTTCAAACAATAGTTTTTTTTTTTGTGGGGCAACAATTTCTTCTCATTACTTAAACTTCCATAATACAACTAGAGAGAATTATACATCCTCTTTGATAATGACAATACAAATTAAAAACATTAAAACAAATAGAGTGTGATCAGATGACAGCGAATTCAAGACTAGGCTCGAATGCGTCGATAGGATAAACTTGAAAGTAGTGGAATCTAAACTTCTGGTGAGGATTGTGATGTCCTCAAGGATACCAAGAAGTTCAGGAACACAAGAATCTGAGATGATGGCTCTAACCAATTGTAAGGATTCAGATTCTACCGAAAAAGTCCTTATTTCTTCAGAGGCGGTTTGGGAAAGACATGCACGGATTGACACCACAAGCAAAGAAGCCTTGCATTTACTCAGATGACCCTCAGATTAGCATTTAACATATGTGAGGGTTTCAGGGAAGGGTATGGATACCACATACAACTTTGCCTTGGATTTACTCCGGTTACCCTCTTGTTCAGTAACACCGAACTCAGCTGAGGTGAACAGTACGAAACTTTGCATAACTGTTGGGCTAAAAGCCAATAGGAGCAACTTGGGCCAGACCCATTTTGCATATTCATCGATCCCAAAAATGGAAATCGAGATATTGGAAGATAAAGCGTACGACGCAGAGGGAGAGGATCTCCGGCCAGTCAGGAAGATATGACCATGGAGGATGGCTGGAGGCGGTTGAAACAACCGGTGAGGCGTGTCTTAGGAACGGCAGAGCTTTTAGATATCGAAATCCTAAAACTCGCCGGTGGAATATTTCTTGAAGACATCGAGATCTGATGTGAGAGTCGTCGAGGTTCTGACGCCGTAAGCGGCGTATCTTGATGGACTGAATCCGGCGGCTCAGGTGGGTGGAGAATGTTATGCGACGAGTTAGAGGCCCTACAAAGAAGCAGCGGCTGTCGTGAGCTTGAAAAGTTTCGAGCAGTCGTCGCCGGCAACGAGGCCAGACGGCGGAGATGATGAACAGAGCGGTAACGGGTCTCGCCGGGATTCATGGAGGAAGGGAATGGACGGAGGTAGGAGTGAACGAATCTGCGCCGGAAGAGGTCTCACCGGAGACGGTGACACCGGCGAAAAGAGATACGGTTCTTCCTAAGGCTGAAGATCCCGAGAAGGTAGAGTTGCGCCGATTATAAGGAGGAGGATTGTTGTCGGAGATTCGAAGCCATGTTGAAACTCGGTCGGCGGCTACCTCGAACTCCGGGCCTGGGAGCGTTTAAGATCTAGGGCAAACTCGCTAAATTTCAAACAATAGTATAACCTAGAAGAAACTAGTGTTATTATGATACATAATCTTAAAAAAAATTTAAACATTTTAAAAAAAAACATAAAGAGAAAAAGAGTGACGGAACGTAATAGACTTTAAAGCCTCGTTTCCTTGATTGTGCTCAACTTTCCAGCCAAAGCAACCATTACTCCCACGTAAATAGCCAGCGGTTAATCAAAATCACATGATTTGTACCGGACTGCAAACGGCGCCGTTTCTTTATTATTTTCTCGTTTTTCTTTTATTTTTTTTGTGTTTATTACAATTTTGCGGATCTTCCTGATTCCTTTATTTTTTTTAACATCTCTTCCTGATTCCTTTATTGATGATGATAAACATTATTTTATACATGATTAAAATTTATTATGTCGTTTTGTCAGTTTACGAAAGAGAACAAATTTGTTAGTCTACACAAATACACAATCAAAATTTTAAGTTATGTAAGAATCATAACTTTACTATTATATATGCTTATTCACGATTTATCTATCATCAATATCGTTACTTTGTAGAATCCATCAGTGACTCTCTTTATCTCTTATGATTCGTTTGAACATTGAAATATTTTTTTTTTTTTTGAACATTTTCAATACATTAATTTAAATGAAGCAAAAGTGCTCACCATAGTTTTACAATAAGCCAACTTTAATTACATACTCATAAAACATAATGATCAAGTTGAACCAAATAGGAAACCATGTTGATGAGGCCCGAACGAGAAATGAGAGAGAGAGAAGTTGTCCACAAAGGGAAGCCCAATGTTGAAGATTTGTTGAGGCCCAGCATTAGCCCAGAAAAAGAGAAAGTACGTTTAATGGCCAGAAGAAGAGATTTAGCCGCCGACCAGATGAAGAGACTTTGATTTCATCTCTGTAGAGAAAACCAGAATTGCATGCACTCGCTCGCTGCTATCGGATTCTGGCACCGGAAAGAAGAGATTCTGTTTTTGATGATGACGTCGATTTGCCGCAACAGAGAATCGGATGGTCGACTGGAGTTTCGATGAAGCCTGTTGTTACGTTCCTTCCAAATCTCATAGATCGAAGCTTGCCAGGCTAGAATAGAGAGATACTTCCGATGAGTGTTGTCTGAGATAGATTGGAGACTGTTGACAACACTAGTCCAAGAGGAGCTTGCCAAGGTGATTCCAAATTTGCTCGCAAAATGAGCCCAAATAAAAGAGGAGTAACTGCAATCAAAGAAGAGATGGTCCCTGGATTCCGGTGCCTGATTGCAGAGCAGACATACGTGATCAGATTGGAGCCCCCAAGATAATAAGCGATCTCGAGTGGGGCATCGATTGAGGTGAAAGAGCCAGACAAGAGTTTTGTGCTTCGGGATTCCCCTCTTAATCCAGATAATTGGATGCCAAGTCACATGGGGGTGAGGTTCCCTAATCCTATCATAAATGTTGCTTGAGCAGAAAGAATTTTCTGATCTACCATCAATTACCCATTGAACTTTGTCTGCATCATCTGAGAGTGTAATTGTTGTAAGGTGAAATAAGAGCTGTTCGATCCGAGGAGATCTAGCAGGAGGGAGGTGCCAGCCATTTCTGCGCCATAAGGAAGCCACCGTTGCAGAGATGTTAATTCCTGTCAGTCTAGGGCCATGGTCACCAATGAAGTTGATCAACGGTCCAAAAGGCGTCCATGGATCAATCCATAATCTGCAATTGACGCCATTACCAGGTATGATATTATCTCTCTCAAGCGAAGGAGTTGTTTAAATATCCAAGTGTGTTTCTGCTTTTCCTTTATCTCCCAAATGTTCTCATCTTTAATAACATTTTGATGGATCCAGGCGACCCAACTCGATTCGGTCCGAAAAAGAAGAAGCCACAACAGCTTGAGCGAGCAGGTACGATTCCAGATTTCCAGATTTTTTAGGCCAAGACCACCTTCTTCCTTGGGAGTAGTGACAGTTTCCCAGGATACCCTAGCAGTGTATCTACCTTCCAAAGAACCCTTCCAAAGATAAGCCCCGCACATTGAATCAATTTGCTTGATACATTCCTTCGGCAAGACGAAAGTACTACACCAGAAATTTGTGATTCCAGCAATCACAGTACTTATAAGAACTTGTCTGCCCGCAAATGAAAGGTACTTAGCTGTCCAAGAATTGATTTTGCTTTTAATGCTTTGCAGGAGGGGCTCACAATCTAGCAAGGAGAGCTTCTTAGATGACAAAGGCAACCCCAGATAGCGGATAGGGAGAGAGCCTTGAGGGATTCCAGATAGCGCAGCTACAGAGGTTAATTCACTCTCACTGAGACCACAAGCGAAAAAACAAGATTTCTCTGGACTAGTGGATAAACCAGACATGTGCTTAAACCTCTCAAGAACAGAAAGAATACCTCGGATGGAGCTTGGAGAACCATCAGAAAAGATCAAGAGATCGTCAGCAAAACACAGATGAGTTAGGCCTGAGTCTTTGCATTTCGGATGGTATGCAAATGATCCTTCCATAGCTGCATCATTAAGCATTTGTGATAAAATGTTCATAGCAAGTCCGAAAAGGTAAGGGGATAAAGGGTCCCCTTGCCTTAAACCTCTACTTCCTTTAAAGAACCCATGCATCCTTCCATTTATACTCACTGAGTAGGACGTTGTGGTGAAGCATTCTTTAAGCCAGTTAATGTAGAACTCTGGAAGGTGAAGAGCACATAGGCACTGGATAAGAAAATCCCATCTTATAGAATCGAAAGCCTTGGCTATGTCAATCTTCAGAGTTACTCTCTTTTGCCCTTTGTTTTTGTGATAGCCATTAACAATCTCAGAGGCAAGAAGACAACTTTCTAACAGTAACCTCCCTTTTATAAATGCAGTTTGATTCGGCAAAATGAGCTTTGGAATAAGGGGCTTCAGTCTAGCAACTAACAACTTTGAGATCAGTTTGTAGAGGGTATTACAACAGGAGATAGGACGATAATCTTTGATCACGGTTGCTCCTGGGAATTTAGGAATCAAGGTAAGAAGTGTAGAGTTTGTTGATACTGGCATAACTGGTCTCTGGAAGAACTTAGTAATAGAGGTCAACACTTCATCTCCCAAAACTGGCCATCCAGCTTTGTAAAAACCAGAAGTCAATCCATCTGGGCCAGGGCTCTTTTTAGAGTTCAGATTGAATAATGTTTTCCTTATTTCCTCTGCAGAAGGTAGCCGGAGGAGAAGACCAGCCTCATTTGATGAGCACTTAACTTTAGTAAGGCTGGAAAGAATAGGGAAGAAGGCAATGTCACTTTGGCTCATTTGAGGACCCAAAATGCTTTTGAAGTGGTTGACAGCCAATTTGCCAATGGCATCTGCGGTGGAAACTTCATGGCCGTCAATACCTGTCAAGCTATGAACAGTATTGTAAGCATTTCTAGCTTTAGTGACCTTATGATAAAACGGAGTATTTTGGTCTCCAGTTTGTAGCCAATTAATGCGAGATCTTTGCATGAAATACTCCTCCTCAATCCTTTTAAGCATAGTCAGTTTGTCTAAAGCTTGTCTTTCTTCCAGGAAGTGAGCTGGTGTGGGATGCTGTAACGAGATAAACTGAGCATTGTTGAACAGAATTGTAGCCTCATTTACCCTCTTCTGGATATCAGAGTAGTTATCATTGTTCAGGGTTTTTAGATCACTCCTTAAATCCTTTTGCTTAAACATGATCGATGATAAACAGTGATTTTCCACACTTGTGCAGGTCCAAGCATTAGTTACTGTTGAAAGGAAGTCTGGATGAGTGGTCAAGTAGTTAAAAAACTTGAAAGGTCTGGTACCAGCCAGAGGAGTTGGACAGACCAGAGAGATGCAGCAGGGAATATGGTCTGAAATTTCAGGGGCCAGAAACTTAGCCAAACTTCGAGGGAAGGAGGTAAGCCACTGCTCGTTGATTAGGGCTCTATCTAGCTTCTTAGCAATAGGATCAGATGGTTGTTTGTTGGTCCAAGTAAGCATTGTGCCATGATATCGCAGGTCTTTAATCACCAACTGATCTAAACAAGCTTTGAAATCTATCATTTGAGAGGTGAATTGATTCACATCCGGGAAAGAGTGTTCCGAAGGATGAATGATTTCATTGAAGTCTCCACCAATCAGCCAGGGAGTATTCGCAGAGATAATTGTAGAGTCGAGGTTGAGCAACTCAATCCAAATGTCATTTCTCTCATCACTTGTGTTTGCGGCGTAAACAGCAGTATAGTAAAAAGAGGTAACACCATGCCATGTTATTTTGCAGGTCATTGATTGCCTTGAAGAGTGCAAGACATCAACAGATAGTGGGGCTTTCCAAATCAGAATGATACGTCCTTCCGCATCGTCAGAGTGATTAGATGCAAAAGACCAATGAGGGCAGACAGAATTCATCAACTGGTTCAAATTTGGTTCTTTAATATGAGTCTCAAGTAAGGCTCCAAAAATAATACGGTGAGTCCGAAGCCAGCGCCTAAAAGCAGGATGCTTTTCAGTTTCATTTAATCCTCTGACATTCCAAAAAAAAAATGTTTTCTGACATAAAACATTTTAAGATTGGGACTCCCCTTTTGAAAGGAGAGAACCCACTGCTGGGGTAGTAATAGTAACAGCCTCGGGGCAAAAAGGAAAAGAAGTAACTGGCATATTTGAGGAGGAAGTGGATGAGGGGATATCTGGTGGAATGGGAAGGTTTATTTGTGGGTTGATATGGCTGATTTGAGATGGTGGGAGAGGGGTAGGAAAAGAGTTTAGATGATCAGGAGGAGCAGGAAGAATAACATTGGCAAGTGAAGCCTCTGTAAACATTGGGGAGCCAGGAGTAGGTGAGACATTTGTATTGCTGATAGAAGGAGCAAAAGATGATTTCTTGATGTCACTTGAGTGAGAAACCTTTTCTTTGATCTTGAGGAGATAGTCGTTGGAAAACTTATTAAATGTGGCCAATTCATTTATTCTTCTAGGGGCAGTGTCCAAAGCCAAAGCCGCAGCTGAGGAACTACTATTCTTTTTGAGATCTACACCCGGAGTAGGCTTTGGAACCGTAGGCTGCGGAACCGTAGACTGCGAGATATTAGATTGTTGATCAGTAGACTGCACGCTAGACTTAGCTGGGGAGGCTGTTGAATCTGAAGGAGCAACTGGATTAATTTTTTGAGACCAAGAAGCATTAGGGCACAATGCTTCCAAATGACCCATCTCTTTGCAACAGGGATACGTTGGAGGAGTCCAAGGGTAGTCAACATAAATAGGAACCACATCTCCATTATCCCTCTCAATCTCAGCGTAAGTGGGTAGTGGTTTAGTGCAGTCAGCCTTCACCTTTATATGAGCAACATTAATGTTGACCATTCTTCTCGTGAAATTATCACATTCAACAGGAAATCCTAGGAGGTCTGCGACCCTACCTAACCCTTCCTGAGTATAGAGATCAAATGGGATGCCTCTTACATGAGCCTACAATGGGATGGAGGTGAAAGACGGGGGATTCATGGCTAGAGAAGAAGACCACTGGGCCACATAGAAAAGGGAATTACCTATATGCCAGATTTCTTGCTCCACTATTTTTTTCCTGATTGTAGCATTTGGAATGCGAACCAATATTGATCTTGAATCAGGTCGAAGGTGGATTTCAAGCTTCATGCCTCTACCCCAGATGTGGGTCAAGACAGACTTAATGTGGCCAAAAGATGGCGTTTTGCCCATGAAGATTCCAAGGACAAAGTCATGATGAAGGTCAGCTCCCTTTTGAAACACTGAATCTGGAATTTTGACTCTAGGAATACCATCTGGAGACAGACTAGGGTTTGAGTACTTTTTCAATTTTTTATCCACAGATGATTGCATTCTTGCAGCCCAGCTAGTAACAGCTGCCTGAGAAGAGTTTAAGACTGAATCTCAAATAGTGGTGCTCGTTGGAGAATGGGGTAGATCTGGGGGGTTTTGCTTCTGAGGAACTTCAGAATTCGTTGAAGCTGGAGCTTCAGGAGGAGTAGGAGCTTTGGATGAAGGAGGGTCTCTATTTGGGGATGGATTAGTAGGTAAATCTGATACACAAGCCACATTAGCTTCATGCATAGTTTCATCAACAATATCTTTATGGATCTGTTGAGAGCCCTTTGTAATATTGCTTTCAGGGGCAGTAATTTCCATCGGGGAATCAGTGACAATCTGTTCGGACTGAACAGTAGTAGGAACCAAGGAATTATCTGGCGCACAATGGCGGTTCCATGGCGCAGTAGGAGTACTTGGAGAAAATCCAAATCGAATGGGAATCGTAGGAGACGAAGGCGAAGACAAATGAGGGAAGCTTTGCAAAGAACATGGGTTAGGCGGCTCCGGCGGTGGCCGGATTGAGGTGTCTCCGGCCATGGAGACGACAACGAAAAGCTAGGTTAATCTCTTGTTATTTTGTTAAAGCTTCAAACATTCAATCTACATTAATGTTTGGTAGTTGAGTCTTAACATTGAAATCTTTAACCATTGATACAATATATACGAGTGATCCTGATCAAATCACATGTGAATTTGAGTACATCTATGCTAGGGTTGCTTTTACATTTTTTATATTGCACTTGTGAATCCCAAAACACTTCAAGAGTCTTATGTTTGTAATCCAGTTCATCACATATATTTCCTAACCATACATATTCTTTGATTGCTTTTGCCAATACTATACTTAGTTTCTGTAGTTTCCGTATTTAAGAGAATCACTACATTCTTAAATCTAATCATCTCTAAATTGACCATCAATATCCTAGAAGCGAATGTATAATAGTTAATTCCCGGCTCTTCCGACCGTAACTATCTCCCGAATTTTAATCATTGAATAATAATAAATACAACAAACATTAATTGCAATTCAAAAAACCTAATTATTTTCTATGGAGTTATTGATACCACGTAAAAGTTACATAGTTGATGAATGCTTGGAACGTTGGCGTCTCGAGAAACGTATTAATTATTAAGGGGGACCGCTTATGCATGTTGCGTGCATCAAACACATGAACAAGGGAATGTGAATGGGAGAATAAAATCAAATCAAATGTAAATTAAACAATATAAAAAATTAGTGAGAGGAGGTTCATAATGCATTGCCCTTAGCATCTTTTGGCTTTACTTATTTTACTCCAAAACTTTAGTAATATTCGCTTTTATTTCCATTTTTATATCAATTTCTATGGCTTACATTCCGATTTTACATTCGTCCTTGCAAAGAGATACTTTTTATTCCTTTGTTCTCTGATTGGATGACCAGTGTGTGTTCTAGACAGTACCGTGCCTCATGTTGAAAAAAATAGGCATTTGCCTGAGGCTACCAAAAATATTATAATATTAGAGGGCCACATTTTTTTTTTTTAATTTACCCTTATATATATTTAATTTGATAATATATGGTTGAGGTGTTTGTTTGAGAAAACCATAACACTAAAATTATTCTTTTTATTTTTATTTTTAAGGAAATTTATGCATATGCTTTATAGTAATCTTTAATGAGATTAATAACAAACAAATTGAAGAAATTTATTAAAAAAAAAAAGTAAAAAGGAAAAAATAGGTAATATAAATAATTAAAAACAAAAATATTAAAATGTGCTTTAAAATTTCTATATTTTTGGTTATATTATTAATATTGTGTAAGTTTTTAGACAACTTTAATTTGTTTGTTAGATAAAAAGGGCCACATTTTTCAATTCGTCTTAAGCCACTGTGAGTCTAAGCACGACACTGGTTCTAGAGATCTTAATTAGTTTTGGGAATCCCTAACATAGATCTAAAACCTATGTATAGTTAATTGTTTGTTTTTTTTTGTTCAAATGTATGGTTAGTTGTATAAGTGTTGTTAGTGGTGAGTTTAGCACTCCCCGATTTAGCCCGGTTTGAATCTAGACCGGCCCAATTGATTCCGGTTGACGACGGTTTGAACTCGGAAGAAAATCCACGAAGCGAGTTCGGTAAGAATCCGAAGGAATACCGAACTCATCACGACCGCCTTTAAGCTTTGAGTTTGAACCAAGATCGGTAAAGAAATCTATTAAGCGTCTGCCAATCTTCGAGTCCGGCAAAGATCGAACTCGACTTGAATCAGCTCTGAACCGAGATCGGCGAATTGTTCCTGATCGACGACGGTTCAAGATCGGTAAGGTCCACAAAACGACTGCCAACTTTCAAATCCGGTAAAGATAGAACTCGATTTGAGTCAGCTCTGAACCAAGATCGGTGAATTGCTCCCGATCAACGATGGTTCAAGATCGGTAAAGAAATCCATGAGGTGGTTGCCGACCTCCGAGTCTGGTGGTCCCAACTCATCGCTGTCAAAACCCACGGGGCGCACGTGAAAAGTAAAAGGGGGAGATTAATTAATAGTAGGCTTAGCAAAACCTAACCTAGATTCCCCTAGAATTTGTAGCGGTCTCGGCAAAGCATGATCTAGATTCCCGCTATAAAGCTCATCGACGTCAGCACCGACGTCATCACCAGGTGATCATACCACTTATTCGCCCACTATAAATAGGGGGAAAAGAGAAGAAAGAGAGGGGGCGAATTTGGAAAAAACACCACATAAAGAAAGAGAATAAAGAGAGAGCTCGAATACCGATCTCTGTTTCTTTACCAACCTCAAAAATATTTTGTAACATCACCGAGTTCGATCTAATAAAACGAGATCCCGATCGATTTATATCCTTCATATATTCTTGTGTGATTTCACCAATCAACAAGTGCAAAGTGCTTTTTCATGCAATAACCAAATAGATAATTTATATATTCGTTATAAGTGGGATATCTCGCATTCTCGCTCTAAATTTGAGTAGCGCTGTAAGATCAAATGGTAACACTCCAATTCGATACATCTTTTGGTTAGTACGTATATTATATAAACTAAAAAAAATTATATAAACTATATAAAATGGTTTTATGATGTGCATGTAGTTGTTAAAAGCTTCAGTTTTTCTTTTTTTAGTTTATATATATATATATATATATATATATATTTTTTATATAATATTCAAAAATGATGTAAACACAAATTTATATATAGAATAAAAGACATCAAGCCGGGTCTAACAACAGTTGTACCTGCTCAAAACAAAACAGATAAC
>PKMM01024176.1:289741-326361 GCA_002933915.1 Eutrema heterophyllum
GCAACAAGGGTTTTCATATATAAATGCAAGAGAAAAAAAACATTACAAGCCCAAGCCCAGCTCGAGTAGTGTTTTCAGAGCAAAATGCCCAGTATTAGTTATAAACCAGCTTTAAACAAATCTCAATAGTGAACCAGTAATAGAAACCCACAGGCCCAAGTTCTTTGCCGATGAGGACGAATCGATACCACCGAGAAAAATATTAGCGATCAACAGAGAGTGAATCAGTTGCTGTGGAGAGCCAAAGTTGAAGGATCGAGGAAGATCTTCGTGGATTTCTGTCCCGGTAGCTTGAAGCCTTATTTCTGATGTAAGAATCATTCAATCTGATTAAGGCGTCCGCCGTTTTGAAAGTCTGTCTATGTAGCCGATGATTGCGTTCTGTCCAAAGAAGATATATGGTGTTCTGCCAAGCGAGGAGGACTAGCCACTTCTTATCTCTTGAGCCAGTCATTGATTGGAGATCCAAAATCGTTTGATCCCATGAGCGGTGGGGAGGGAAGTTGCATCGACCTGCAATAGCACACCAAACTCTCCAACTGAAGGAGCAAGTAAAGAGTATGTGATTTCGAGATTCAGTGGAAGAGTCGCATAGGAGGCAGTGTGTATCCGTTACGAGGCCCCAACTAGCAATCCGATCTCTTGTCGGGCAGCGGTTTAGAGTGAAGAGCCAAGTTAAAAAGTTGTGTTTTGGGGTTCCGCCATGGTTCCACACAATTTCATTCCAAGAGACTACAGGATAAGGTTCTTGTAGCAATGCATACACTTGACCCGTGGAGTATTTTTTCTCTACTCTTCCTTCAAGTTCCCATTCGTAGTAGTCAACGACATCATTAAGTTGAAGGGTAGTTAAGTGGATATGGAGAGAGAGCTGATTATCCGATCTTGGAGAAGGGATGAGCCAGTTTCCTTGCTGGTATAAGTCGGATAAAGTTGCTGAAGTTGAAATTCCCAGACGACTTCTTCCTCTCGTCATTAAGAACTTGCTTAGGCAACCAAAAGGCGACCAGTTGTCACTCCAAAAATAACAGGTAGAGCCATTCTGAACTCTGAGCTTGATCCAATCATACATACCATCCCTGATTTTCAAGAGCTTGTTAACAAACCATGAATTTTCTTGCTTTTGCTGGACTAACCAGAAGTTGTTCAACCTTCCTTGAAGGACTCGTTCCATGAACCAAGCTACCCACACTGACCCAGATTGGAAGAAGAGGAGCCAAATAAGTTTGAAGCTGCAAGCTTTATTCCACACCAGTAAGTTTTTTATCCCTAATCCCCCCTGGTTTTTTGGTTTAGTTACTGAATCCCACGAGACCCTAGCAGAGTGGTGTCCTTCATGAGAGCCTTTCCAAAGAAAAGCACTACACAGAGAGTTGATTTTTTTGATACATAACTTAGGTAACACAAAAGTGGAACACCAAAAGTTTGAGATACCCGCTATAACTGTGATAATGAGCTGTAGGCGACCTGCAAATGACAAGGTATGCACAGACCATGAGCTTATCTTCCCTTTTATTTGCTGAAGGAGAGGCTCGCAGTTGGCAATACACAATTTTTTGGTGCACAGGGGAACGCCAAGATAACGCATTGGGAGGCTTCCCAAATTCAGCCCAGTGGAGGTACAGATGGTATCGATCTCATTCTCAGACAGTCCAGCCGCAAAGAAGCATGACTTGTTGATGCTGACAGCTAAACCTGAGCGCTGCTCGAACTCATGGAGGACCTGAAGAACATTGGAGACAGAAGAAAGAGATCCATCCACAAATATCAGCAAGTCATCCGCAAAACAAAGGTGAGTAAGTTTGGACCCTTCACACATGTAGTGGTAGCCAAAAAAGCCGTCCTCTGCACCTTTGTTTAGCATATAGGACAAACAGTTCATGGCAATTACAAAGAGATAAGGAGAAAGGGGATCACCCTGTCTAAGCCCTCGTTTCCCTTTGAAATGACCTTGAACTGTCCCATTATAACCTATTGTGAAGTTCGTAGTACAAACACAAGCTCGGAGACAATTCAAATAGTGTTCAGGCAGCATTAACCCTTTGAGACAGTTGAAAAGGAAATCCCATGAGAGTGTGTCAAAAGCCTTAGCAATATCCACCTTTATAGTTATTCTTTTAGGTCCTTTGTCCTTATGGTAACCGCTAACTATTTCACCTGCCAAAACAGTATTTTCCACTAATAGTCGACCTTTTACAAATGCAGTTTGATTGGGAAGAATGAGGTCTGACAAAATAGGCTTGAGTTTTGTGACCAGCAAACGAGAAAGGACCTTATACAGCGTGTTGCAGCAGGATATGGGCCGATAATCAACAATTCTAGAAGCGCCCGGGAACTTCGGAGTCAAGGAGAGGATCGTAGCATTTGTGGAGGCAGGCAGGAAGGCGGATTCGAAGAAATGGACTAAAGCAACAGTAACTTCTGACCCGACAACATCCCAGGCTGCTTTATAGAACCCAGATGTGAGACCATCAGGACCTGGAGCTTTATTGGGGTTGACTTTGAACATTACTTTAGCAATTTCTGCATGTGTAGGGGTGAGAAGCATTAAGTGAGCCTGAACAGTTGTGCACCGAAAAGGGGTTAGAGCTTGGAACCAATCTGTATTTGACGAGTGGAGGGCAGGCGGCAGATGATCCGGAGCAAGAATACTCTTGAAGTGGTTTATGGCATGAAGTCCCATTTCCAGTGGATCAACTAGTAGAACATCATTATCCAAGAGGAATGATCTGATGGAGTTTATACTTGCTCTGACCTGAAAAATTTTGTGGAAGTACGAAGTATTGAGGTCACCTTCTCTTAACCAATTAATTCTCGACTTTTGACGGAAATAGCTTTCTTCGATATCTCTGAGGAAGTTCCATTTGATGTGCAGATCCCTTTCTTGTAGGAACATGACATCACTAGGGGATTGGAGAGCTTGAACCTGCACAGCTTGTAACAAACGGTTAGTATCACTCACTCTCACTTGTATTTGTGAAAAATTCTCTCTATTTAGTAATTTTAGGTCCCGCTTTATGATCCTTTGTTTATAACACAGAGCCGTGAGGTTATAGACAATGCTTCCGGCCTGAATCCATGCATCAACAACAGTCTGGTGGAAGTTGGGGTGTTTGGTGAGATAGTTGAAGAACTTAAAAGGGCGGGTTCCGGCTTTGGGGAGTTGGTGGGCTAGGTCGAGAATGCAAGGACAGTGATCAGAAATCAGAGGTGGACAGAACGTAGCAACACTGTTAGGGAACATAGAGATCCAGAGATTATTTACAAGGAGCCTATCCAGCTTTTTCGCAATAGGTGATGCGGGTTGACAATTACTCCAAGTAAACGGTGGGCCTTGTGATCTGAGATCAAACAGCCCCAACTGAAGGAGACAATCCCTGAACTGATTCATACTATTGTCATCATGACTGACCAAAGGGAGGGAGTGCTCAGAATGGTGAAGAATCTGATTGAAATCACCACCCAAAACCCACGGACAGTTATGCAGAGAAAACGTTTGCTGCAGATTCAAAAGCTCCACCCAAAGGTCAGTTCTATCGTCACCCAGATTAGAAGCATAAATAGCAGTGAAGACAAACTGAATGGAATTATGCAGGTTGACTTCACACGTAAGAGATTGGCGAGACTGATGCATTACTCTGATGGTTGCAGGAGCCTTCCAAATAATGATGATGCGCCCATTATCATCCGAAAGGTGATTGGAGGTAAAGTTCCAACCTTGACAAGTCTTGTTCATTAACTGGTTCAAATTGAGATTTGTTACATGAGTTTCCAAAATAGCACCAAAAAGAGGCTGGTTTACACTGAGCCAATGAGCAAAAGGTTTAAGCTTATCCGGGTCATTTAGGCCTCGGACATTCCAAAAAAAAAGTTTTGTACACATTAAAGGTTGGAGGGGGTTTCTCCTGAAGGAGAAGGAGGGCTATTAGTTAACAAAAAAGGGGTTGGTATTTCGAGAGGGTTAGTGTTTGGCACAGGAATATTTGAGAGAGAGGAGAAGATATTTGGAGGGTGGGATTCAGCCTGAAGGACTAGTGCTGAACCTTTAAAAAAGGATAAGCGATTCATTTGGGTAGGACTTGATCTGGATCTTTTAAGTGAGGGTTGAGGAAGAGGAGAGCCAGGGGAAACACTGATTTGACCCGAGGAGGGGAGAGTAAGATGATTTAGAAGAGGGGCATGGACTTTTGGAGGAGAAATGTCCATAGCTGCAGTATTTAAGGCTGGCGTTTCTTTTTGAACACACATAGCTACCGGGGCAGTTACAGTAGATCCCGCCAACTCAACACCAACATTTTTTACAGATTCATGGTCTTTAGGGACCAGAGAAGAGGTTCCTATAACTTTTTCTTTTCTGGATCCTTTAGCAACAAAAGAATTAGCTGATCTTGGATTTTCCTTTGCTGCAGGTTTTGGAGGAGGCAGAGAGAGGCAGTTCCTCTCAATGTGACCCAATTCTTTGCAATGAGAGCAAGTAGGGGGCAGCCAAGGGAATTCCACCTCTACTTCAACAACTTCACCATTTTTCCTTTCAAACTCGACCACATCAGGAAGGGGTTTGGTGAGGTCAACAATCACCTTTGCATGAGCAAGAGTCAGACTAACCAGATTTTTTGTGAAGTCATCTGTCTCTTGTGGTTCACCAACCAGACCAGAGATGAGGCTTAGGCCCCATTGCGTTCGGAGGTCTAACGGAATCCCTCTAAGATGCACCCAAAGCGGAAGAGAAACCAGTTCTGGAGATTTGGAGGAGTGATTTGAAGACCATTGGGCAGTGTGGAACAAAGAATCACCTACGTGCCAGATGCATTTCTCTAATACTTTCTCTCTGATGAAATCATTCGGGATTCTCACAATCATTTTTCTTGCCAAAGAGTTGAGGTGAATTTCTAACTTCCTCCCTTTGCCCCACATGTGATTTAGAACACTCTGGATTTGGCTATAAGGAGGGGCGCGACCATTGAAGTAGCAAACGATGAAGTCTTTATGGATATTTGCACCATGCTCAAAAACTTCATCCGGAATGACTACCCTCGGTCTACCAGATTCAGCATAGGTAATGGGTGATAGTCTTTTTAGAGATCTATCTTCAGTCTTTCGAAGTTTATCTGCTAAGGTTTGGGGGAGGACAGATGGTTTTGTAGTTTCACCACTGGGAGAATCTGCGTTACCTTTTGCAGGTTCAGTAGGAGCATGCGGCTGAGCATTTTGAGGAGACGGTGGCCCATTTTTAGAAGAGGAATCTGAGGACCCAGTAGGTAACAGTGGATGAGACGCTCCTGATGAGCTTGGACGACCAGGTAGATTTGATGGAGGAGCAACAGGAATTGTGGTTATGGGAGGAGATAAGGTAGGATTAGTAACAAGGGGAGAGCTAGATTTGGGGTTTAGAATAGTGTATTTCTGCAGATCAGGAATTCCAGATCTAGGGTTTGCTACAGTAAAACTTGGTTTTTTAGGGGGAATGATAGAACTCTGAGTTAGAACTGTCTCTGTGGAATTAAGGGCGTCTCCAAAAGAAGCAGTAGGGCTATCAGAGACAACAATTGCAGGCCCCAAGGGAGCAGTTGGCAGGTTATCCTTAGTTTGAAGAACAGATCCAGGGGACAATGGTGGAAATTGGGAAATAGATAGGGGGGAGGATGGGTCAGGAGGGTCGGGAGGGACGGGAGGAGGGCTAGGTGATCCACCAGTAGTGGACATCAACGGATTCAGGGCGGAAGCACGACCAGGGAACCAACGGTTGTTCATAGGGAACTGGGCCAGAGAGAAAAAGATTTTCACTCAAACCAATGACTTACTGTTTTAAATTTGTTTGTTTTGATATATTTTGGATTTATGTTTCGCGGACCAATCCGCAAATCCGTTGGAAATCCGTCAAAAATAACCGTTTTTACCGGAATTCTGTCAGAAATTGATTGTTTACTTGTGTACCAATATGCAAAATTTGTGTTGTTGCGAACTTACGACCACTTCAACTCTTAAGAGTAATCCAGTAGCTTAACTAAGTTATGTTACTTTCCAAAGAATAAATATTACTAAATAAAATTTATTATATATCTTTTAAAAGTTCTAAGTTTGTTTGTATAGGAGAATACACGAATAAATTAATATTTTTATTCAGATACTTTCAAAAGAATAAATATTACTAAACAAAATTTATTATATATCTTTGAAAGTTATAAGTTTGTATAGGAAAATACACAAATAAATTATTATGATAATGTTGGCAAATACTTGTCAATTTATTCGTATCCATCCAACAAAAAATATGTACTGTACTTGATCGGCTACAAAACAGAAAAAGACACAGAGTCCCAAGATACATGCTTATCACTAACTGTATTGAGAGACATTCATCAAGGTTTGTCGAGCAAACCATATGTGCTTATGAGTCACGTGAAGGCAGGTAATACATCCCGGTTTTTAAACCCTATTGGTAAATTCACAATAACACAGTGAGATAAAAGTGAAGGACCATATACTCTTTTGAAACTTAATCGAAACTATCTTCGAAGCCCATACCTTAAACCAGGCATAGAAGTGTAAGGCATTGTGCTTTAAGTAGTCCGGTTCTTCCAAGTGTATGTTTAAGCTTTGGTTTTTTTTTTTATCTACATAGCATCCACGATCACAATCAGCAGCCAAGGTTCCTTAACCCCGCCGTCTTTAGTCGAATCTTTAGCCTCGCCCTTTTTAGCCGAGTATTAAACCACAACATTTTTAGCCGGATTTTCAGCCTAGTTAAAAGGTTAGAAGCATGAAATTTTTTTTTTGTGCTCAAGCTTAATCAGTGGTCATACTTTCCTAAACTATCTAATCCAATAAATCTATAAAAAGTTAGCATTCCATAAATTTACAAATTCAAAGGCTCCAAATAAGTAATTGTGCGACAGTTTGACGTCTTCGTCAATGTCGTAAAAGTAATCGATTGCTATCTAGAAAAAGAGGAAGGAGAGTGAAGCGTCCATTAAAAACGTACTTGCCTCTATCTTGAGGGCAGAGCCAATCAAATTGAAGAGGTAATTACAGCCAAAGGAACCTACGGATTTAAAGACAGAGTAGGGGAAGATGTTGTTCATACGGTCTTGGAGATTAAGCGGCGGGAGCGGAAGAAGAGGAATCACGCACATGATGAAGGAGCTGGTTTGAGATCTTGAACATACATCCATTCCTTTGCCGCGAGCATAGCTTTAAGAAGAGTCTCATCCGGTGAGAACTCTCTGTCATTGAAAATTTTGTTATTGCGAGTTGTCCACAACATCCAGCAAATCCAAGGTGCTAAGGGACCGTAAGCTAATCCCGTTGGAGGAAGACAGACTGCATCAATCCTTTCTTTCCAAAGAGAGTCAAAATTTCTCTCTGCGGGAGCTAAGACATGGTTCAAGAAAGGGGCTCTACTCCAAACTTGAGAGGCAAACTCACATTTGAAAAGAAGATGCTCCATAGTTTCCGATTCGCTACATCTTGGGCAGAGAGAGTTTGCTGTCACTTGGCGATGACAAAGGCGTTCGTTCACGGGAAGAGCTCCACGAGATGCTTTCCAAATAAACATCTTCAGCTTTGAGGACATTCGCAAATTCCAGATATCAGGTAGTCGGGGAGGAGGCTCCAAGTCATCCGACAGTTTTTCTTCTCTAGCTGCAAAATACCCAGATTTTGTTGAATATTCACCCAATTCATGCCTCAACCAAATACGATGATCCGGTCCTCTCGTCTTGCTTGGTTTGATATAGAGAATTTCTTGTTCCCATTGGGGGCAGAGGAGACGGATTTTCTCCTTATCCCAAACCGCTAATCCCAAAATAAAGAGGTCTGCTACTATGAGAAGTTGGTTCTGTTCAGAAACAGGTCCAAATGGTCTAACTTTCGAGGATGTTGAAATCCAATCCTCTTGCCACACTTGCACTGATAACCCATTACCAATAGCCCATCATGTGTGTTTCATGAGTAAATCTCGGCCCAGCAACATACCTCGCCATCCATGTGAAGAGGAGGAAGGAGTTGTGCATTCCGAGAAGGGAGATTTAAAACAGTATTTCCCTAATAGAACTCGACCTAAGAGGCTGTCTGGATTTGAAAGGATACGCCAGCTCTGTTTTGAAAAAAGAGCTGTATTAAAACATTGAATGTCCCTGCACCTGAGACCACATTCCAAGCTACCCACAACATCTTTCTCTTATCCGGTTTAGAATCCCACATGAAACTAGTGAGGACTGACTGAATTTTTTTGCACAGAGAGAAGGGGAGTTGAAAGCATGACATCGCGTACGTAGGCATATTAGACAAAACACTTTTTCAACATAATTAGCTTCCTAGAAGCTGAAAGGAATCTGGTTGACCAGCCCGCCGCTTTTTGCCGGATTCTATCAACTATACCGGTAAAAAGATTTTTCTTGCGTCTCCCCAAATACTCGGGTAATCCCAAATATTTCTCCACTCCTCTTTCCTTCTCTATATTTAGCTTCACTTTTATCAATTCCTTAAGCTCAGCAAGGGCTTTTTTAGAAAAGGTAATGGAGGATTTTTGGCAGTTGATGGTCTGTCCGGAAGCTTTTTCATACCGGGTCAAAATTTATTCCAAAGCCTCACAACAAGAGGAGTTTGCTTTAGTGAATATCATTGTGTCGTCCGCAAATAGTAAATGGTTTACTATTGGACTGCCACGAGCAACTCTAATACCGAGCAACTCATGCTCGAATGCATAACCCGAAAGAACCTCGCTACACAAGATGAAGATGTAGGGGGAAAGAGGATCTCCTTGTCTTATTCCGCGACTAGGAATAACTCTTCCCCTAGCTGCTCCGTTAATGAGAAAGGTGTAGTTCACTGATTCCACGCAAAGCATAATCCAAGAGATAATCTTTTCATGAAACCCGAGTCTTTGAAGAACAATTCGAATGAAGCTCCATTCCATATGGTCATAGGCCTTACTCATGTCCGTCTTGACCACCATTGAGCAATGTTTGGTCGCCAATGAAGTCTTGAGGAAATGGAGAGTCTCATGAGTTATTAGGACATGACACATGTATATCATCAATTTTCTCAAAGGTCATGTCAATTTCAAGCTTTTTAGTCTTTGAGAAAATCAAAGAAACCCTGAACCATCCAACATACGAAAAGTGATGCCAATTACAAAGGAATTGATCTCGACAGAAGCTCAAAAATGAAACTGTAGAACATTTTTGAGAAGAAACTTGAATACCTTGCGACATAGTTGGCAAAAGATTGGCAATGTACATGCATAAACCAAATCGGAACAAACAAATCGACGATTAGAAATTTAGAGTCGAAATTAGGATTTAACTTCTTACGTACACTCAGTTTCTCTTCAATGACAGCGTTCGGCGGAAGCATATTCTAAAATCTTCCATCGTCACCGCTACAAGTTGCGGATTCTTAAAATCTTAACCATGCATGGAGGTTCAATCGCAATCGGGTATATAGTAAGATTCCAGAACCATGAAATTTTGCAAATTCATGGAGTCAAACTATCACAAACTAAAAAAAATTCTAAGTCGATTTTTTAGGTTTTTGTTTCGTAGGTCAACCCACAAACGTAGTACGGGTCAGCCTGTTTACCCGTGAACCATAATGGGTTAACCCGCAAAGATTGTTTTTTAACGGACATGGAAACTGTTATTCATGTCTAACTCAGAGGGTCCTAAAGGTGGAATGATAAACATCCGTTACTAACGGACATGGAAACGTTAGTTTGAAGTTTTCTATAGTCTGAGAGTTTTCCCATGATAATTTTTTTTCTAAAAAATAATGTCGTTTAAGCAAGTTTTTCCATCTATGGTTTGGAATTAATTTCTTATGGGAATCAACATGTTTCAGTCATCTTAGTTATATACTTCATGTAGGAGCTTAGTGTATGTCGCCTCTTCGATTGATTTACTAATACACATAAAAATTAACTAAAGAGATTTTAGACCCAAAAAAAATTAACTAAAGAAAGATCACATGCATAGATGAAACTAATTGATAACAGTTTAGTATATTGTTTCTTTTTGGTTGATGTTAGAAAATAATTTACATAATGTTGGATCTAGAAGACTAGAATTCACATGACGGCTAAATTCTCGAAACTTCTACACTTTGATTTGGCTCCAATTATATATAAATCACACGTCTCAAAAAAAACAAAAAAAACAAAATATATATATATATATATATATATATCACATATATAAATATACACGCAAAAACACCTTCGATTAAATAAATATATATGATATCGTTTTTTGGAATCTAATTGTTTATTAATAGGTTGACTCCCCGAGCTCATGATGAAATTGAGCTAACCAGAGACAAGGCCAAAGACTGCATTAGATATATGAGTACTGGAGATCTGCATGAGATTGATCATCATGGTGTTAGTTATCGTGTTGATATGGGTTCAAGAACTTGTGGCTGCATGAAGTGGCAGTTGAATGGTATTTCATGCATTCATGCCATGCGTGTTATCACTGCATTAAAGCTAAAGGTTGAGGATTATGCATCTGAGTATTACACCGCTCGGAAGTGGCGGGAAGCATATATTGATAATATTGAACCCGTTCAAGGTATGATATTGTGGCCAAGGTTAAATAGGCTATCTGTTTTGCCACCACCATCGAGAAACCGTAATCGTGGTAGGGAAAGTAATCATGCTAGGCGTAAAGGTCCTTATATGTGAGTCTTCTTCTAATAAAGGAAGGTAACCCACGATGGTCGTGTTCCGTTATGCTCACGTTGTAAACAAGAAGGACATAACAAGAGATGGTGCTCTAATCCAATTGCTGTTGTGAAGAAAAGACCAAGAGGTCGACCTAGAAAAAATCAGGTTTCTCATTCTTCTATTTAACTTACTGTAAAATCAGATTATTATTTTTTGGGTTGACTTGATTTTGTTTATTTTTTTGGTGTCACAGGGAGGAGCTTCACAAGAAGACCTTCTCAAGGATGATGTTCTATTGTTTCATTTTGCTAATGATAGTGACGCTAGTTATGGTTTCATTTTGTGGGTATTTAGTCTTTGTTTAGTTGACTTTGATGTTGTTGCTTTGGGAAATTGTTTAGTTTTACGTTTAATCTGAAGGATGATGTTGCTTTGGGAAATTGTTTAGTTGACTTTGATGTTTATGTGTTTTACGTTTAATCTGAAGGATGATGCTGCTTTGGGAAACTTTTTTGGGTCTATAGTTTACAAATAAAACCCAAATAAAGGCAACTTGTGTGATATCATAGATATAATTATGCAAATGATAACTTGAGTGAAATATTTTTTCTGTAACCTCCTAAACATTTTTATAATCAAATCTCCTAAATAAAATTTGTTGTAGTACATAATTTTTTTTTTTTTTTAAACACATGTAAAGTTCATACAAATATGTTAAAAGATGCGCGATAAATTAACCAACATGAAATTATATCAAATATAAAACCAACAAAAATAACAAAATCGCTATAGAATAAATAAAAACAAACATAGCTTCGACGGGTCTCTATAGTCAAAGTAGCCTTCGACGTTCGCAGCTACGGTTTTGCAAACTTCGCAGACTCTGTAATTTAGAAAGAAAGAAAATCCATTGTTAATGTATTTTCAAATAAAAATATATGTTTATTAATGTTTTTTTTTAAAAAATTTTAAATCAACTAAACGTGTCAAGTATTATTAATTTAAAATATTTTCAATCCTTATACATTATATATATTATAAAAGATGGGTTTTGTTTTTTTCTCAAAAGAAAAAAACGATGGGTTCCGTTCTCTGTGTGATTAATACGTGAATACTTTTTTTGCAAGAAAAAAATGAAACTGTTTCATTCAATGAATTTGTTCTAAATTCTAACCAAAGACAACGAAATAACGGGTCTTGGGGAATTGAAAATGGACATTTATTTTCTTTCAAAAGTTTTGGGCTTATAGTTTACAAGTAAAGCCCAAATAAATATGTTTTTTTTGTGTGAAGTTATTAACAAACAAGTTTATCTCTAGTGGAAGATATCATAGATATAGTTACGCAAATGATAGCTTGAGTGAAATATTCTTTCTATAAGGTGTATTCATATGATTCATAGTCATAGGATTAAGAACCTCCTAAAAAAATTTATAATCAAATCTCCTAGATAAAATTTGTTGTAGTACATAATTTTTTTTTTAAAACATATGTAAAGTTTATACACATATGTTAAAAATGCGCGATAAATGAATTTTCATCAATTTTTGCAAATAAAAAAACAAAGTGTTATTTAATATATATCACTAACCATATTTCCTCAAAGTATATAGTTTGCTAAAATACTCTTATTCTAATAACATCCAATTAAATCTTACAAAAATGGTATATTACAATATTAAAAAAGACTAACCATAATTTTTAATTACAAATATAATTTTGTTTAACACAAAGCATAGGAGGATTTTTTTAGAAACGCAAAGAATTAATTAAGGGTTAATTGACGAGCCATAATTCATAAACACCGCATGAGAAGACACCTCATCTTATACAAAACGACTCCAGTAGAAACCTCATGTCCTTTCGACTCACAATGATTGTGATTCCTAACACTCCCTGGGCTACCAAACCACAAACTCATATATTGAAAATGGAATCTCCAATTACGTTGCTGAGAAATTTAAACTAGAAAAAGGACTATGCAATAGTACAAGATTAATAGTCACAAAACTAGGAACTCGAGTCATTGAAGCTGAGATATTGAATGGCGGTTCATTCTAAGACGACGACAATTTCCAATTTAAAATTTGGTATGTACTTACGAAAATCTCAAATTTAAAATTTACTTTTAATTATATTTATTTGCATCCCATGCATTCATTTTTTTTTAGGTTCTCTACTTAAGAAAATCTCAAATTTATTTTTTAATTATATTTATTTGCATCCCATGCATTCATCATCTTTTTAGCTTCTGAATATAGCTAATTAGTTCGAAACAATTCACGGAAACATGAACAAACAGTCTTAAGTGAAAAGTAAAACAGACCCATAAGACTGATTTGCCGATTCTCAATCATATATATAAAGCCTAGTTTTATTACCAACTAGATTAGGTTCCGCGTGATACGCGGATAAAAAACAAAAAATTTAGATTCTAAAATTGATAATATGTTTAATTATGACCCGTATAGTTATATTCTAAATTAAAATCTCGTTTAGTTATCCGTGAATTACGTTTAGTAATTCGTATTTAAGAAAATTCAAAATTGATTCATATTACCCATAAATCTGATAAACAATCCCTTTAAAATGAATGAGAGGGTTCTAGAATTACCAAACACACGATAACAAATTTTTCTTTTCTAATTTTATATATTATGAATATATTTTTTTATATTTAACACTTTTTATTGGTAGTTTTTATTTTTTTTCTCTTAGTTTACTTTTTCAATGTTATTAGTTTCCATTATATAAAACACAATTCTTTTTTTTTTGTAGTTTTTATTTTTTTCTCTTACTTTACTTTTTCAATGTTATTAGTTTTCATTATATAAAACACAATTCTTTTTTCTTTTTTGTTATTTGTTATTTGTTATTTTGTATTTAAAAAAAAAAACTAACAATAAAAAAGTTTATATTATTACTTTGACACATGTTGCGATCATAAAAAGAGTAGCTTATGGGCAGTTGAGCAGAAGCAGGCAGACCCGTGGAATTGGAAATCTTTGCTGAAGTTGAGACACCTTGCCGAGAGATTCATCAGATGTGAGGTTTGTGATGGAAGAAAAGCATGTTTCTGGTTTGATGTTTAGACCCCGTTAGGTCCTCTTATCAAGTATATCGGAAAAGACAGCCCGAGTGTTTTGCGTATCCGTTTATCAAGCTCTGTCTCGGATGCTTGCAACTCCTCAGGCTGGACTCTGGCCTCACCCAAATCAGATGCAATGCTAGTTTTACATACTCATCTAACCACTGTAAGTCTCCCTAGACCATCTCTCTCGGAAGATTTGTATGGCTGGTTTGTGGATGGTGTAAAGTGCAGAGGTTCCTCTTCTTCGAAAACGTGGGAAGTTCTTAGACCGAGAGCGGCATCGCAGCTTTGGACTATATCGATTTGGTTTAAGGGAGCAACGCCAAAACATGCTTTTATGATGTGGATTACACACCTTGACAGGCTTCCGACACGGGTCAGGCTAGCTTCTTGGGGCCTCTCGGTTCCGAAGTCCTGCATTTTCTGTTCTTGTCATGATGAACAAGGGATCACCTGTTGTTGGGGTGTGATTTCAGCTCTGGTATTTGGGCTTCAGTGCAGCGCATGCTCGGTTTATCTCAAGCAAATTTCAGCTCGTGGGACTCTCTCTCGGACTGGACAAACTCAGCAACAACGACTTCCCCTCTTACTCTTAGAAGGTTAGTGGCTCAGGCGACGGTGTAATCCATTTGGCGGCAACGCAACAACCTTCTCTTCAACTCGCAGACCGTTCCCCCATCAACGGTCTTCAAGGATATCTACCGCACGGTTCGCAACTCCATCTCCACAAGAAGACATAGGCGCAAGTTCAAGGACTTCATGCCTCTTTGATTAATTTGAAGGATTTTCACTCTTCCTAAGCATTTTGTTCCTTTGTTTTTTATTCTTTTTTTTGCCAAGGTAACAAGTAGATAGGCTTAACTCTTTGTAAAGCCTCGCATTCATTCCTTTAATGATAATTACAGTTGTAGCAAAAAAAAAAAAAAAAAAGTCATGATTTGCTTGTTTAGAATTTGAATAAGATAACTAAAAGATGGAAGTACACATTGAAAAAATAGAAATGTGTAGATTATTATTTAGAGTTTGGTCGTGGTTGTATATTAATAATTTTCTTTTTTTAAGTTTCTTTTTGTCATAATAGAAAGGATTATAAACTTTTAAGTTTGATCGTATATTAATAATTTTTTTTTAAGTTTAGAGTATATTTATAATTTTCCTTTTTAAGTTTGGTCGTGGTTGTAGATTATAAACTTTTTGTCACTTTCCTTTATTATAAGTTTTCCTTACTTATTTTTGTTTTTTTTTTTTAAGATTACTTTTTTTTAGTTTAACCTTCTTTAATATTTACTTTAATTCATTTTTACTTTTTTAATTAAATTGACACATGTCATAATCTAAATTAACCGTGACAAATGTCACGATCTCGTGAACGAGAATTATCTTACGTGTCACGTTCACATTGAGAGATCCAGCTTTTTTTTTAACACTTTATTCTTAGATTTTATTAAACAAAGAAACCAGAAATACAGATTTGATACAGAAAACCGGCGGAAATCAGATATTCCCCGGAAGCATAACCAGCGAGTACAAGACACTCCTGGAGACAAAATCCCAAAAAAATACACAACCAAAACCACAAGATGGAATAATAAAGGCAAAAGTAAAACTTTTGAAACCAGAGGAAAGTCGGAAGGACACAAACAGACGCGGAACTGCAGAGCTCACTAGACGAAGTAGAGAAAGCCAACCAACACAAGCGGAGGAGAGACAAAGATAGAGGAAACCGCGAAAAACTAACCAACTTTAACGATTAACCCTAAAAATTGAAACACAAGAACGTGAATCAAATTCCTGCCCACCTAATTTTCTTCCGACACTATTTAAATTTGGACTTCGCCTCTCAAGTAGGGGCTAGCTTTACATGCCAGTAAAAAAACCACGAAATAAAATCTATTATTCATCTAAACTAAACGGCAGAAGAAAACAGTCTTTAAAGATTCAAACGAACAAAAAATACTGAAAATCGGAAACTATCCCAAACCACTCACCACGACCAGACCAGCACTTTCCCTAGATCAAGATCAAAGAGAGTGAAACCCAGACCCCTAAAAACCACAGCACAAACCAAAAGACTAACAACAAAGATCTATTGCCCAGCAAACCCTCAACACACAGTGAAGACAAGATTGGAATTATTATTATATATTTTTATTTTATTTTTTGTCGATCGAAGAAATACTAGCCAAAAAGAAGAAAAGCCAAAACGAATCGCTTCTCCAAAATCTGACCAGCCATCTCAATCCACGCACACCAACCCCAACTCGCCGTAGATCACCGATCTTGAAGAGCTAAAAGAATTTGATCCAGCTTTATATAATAAGAATTTGATCTCTTACCAGAAAAAAAAATTAATTTGATCCTTTTTTCAGTTCTCTTAGATGGTGAGTTATTTTGAAGACTTTGGTTACTTTAAGGTCCTTTTTGGCAGTTTTCTCTATTTCATTCGAATCAAAGTTTCTTTTAAAACATACGAGACTTTATACAAGATCACAACCTAATTACGTGATTACTCAGTTTATTACACAGATTTTAAAGTTTGAAGTCTTAATTAATCATCGTCGCCGGTGATTTTCACGACCCTAACGTTGCGATTCTCCTCGATCTCCGGCGGTGACGGCGAAGAAGTAACATCTTTCGCGACGAACGCAACGAGGAACCCATCCTCCATCCAAGCCGTGACCTGATCCGTCAGGGCGTTGTCGGGAAGCTTGAATCTGCTCATGAATTTGTTGTCTCCGGTGCAGATCTGGAGAAATCCTTCCTCGTCCACGAACACGATCGCTTCGTCCTGAGTCGCTCCCGGAAGATACGCCTTGAAAACGTGAGCCGTCGGTGTCTCCGTCCAATTGAGCTGCGTCTCGACGGTGGATGAAGGAGAGGATGGGAAAATTTCTCGGGAAAGTGAAGGAAAATGGCGAGAAAGCAGGAGGGATGGTGATGGAAAGTTCAAGAAGGAGCTCATGAGCTCGAATGACATCTTCTTCTACTGAAGTAAAGTAACAGAGAAGCTAAGCTATATAAGTAAATCTTATCAGGAGAAGAAGTTCTAGAGTTTTCTTGAAAAACAGATGAGCAGAGTAACTGGGCTTAAACGTTGTCAAATAAAGCCCAATGGGCTTTTCACAAAAGGCCTTTTGCTTTCTCTTCATTCTTTTTTTCAGTTAGGATGTTAAGATTTATTACAGATTTTTTTATTTGTCATTTTTTTTTTTAGTTAGATTTTATGGCATCTCATGTCGCTTACTGATCTTCCCCCTCCTCTGACACACATCATACTGCAAGATGAAGGTATAAACATCTTTAAACATAGTAGGCCACCAGAAACCTGTTTGAAGAACCTTGGACACCGTCTTGAAAGTAGCAAAGTGTCCAGCATACTCAGAACCATGACAGTGAAACAAAACCTCAGGTACCTCCGATTCAGCAATGCATCTCCTGTAGATACCATCAGAGCAATGCTTATACAGGTAAGACTCATCCCAAAAGTATCGCCTTATGTCTCGCAAAAACTTCTTCTTGGCATATTTCTTTAGGTGTTTTGGCTCTGTATCGGCAGCGAGGAAGTTGGCAATATCAGCATACCATGGTAGATTGGAGTCAGCAGCAGCAACAAAATACTCCTCAAAAGCACCAAGGTGTTCTACGGCCAAAACAGGTTCAGAAGCTGACGGGTATCGACCGACATCAGGAGAGTGTCGATCGATACCGAAACCTGCAATTCGTGGGAATTGCAGATTTTTGGTGAAGCCACTTTGAAACCCAATTTCAATGAAATAAACTGACTCCTCATGTAGTTGATCGTCAATAGGCACGTCTGTATCGAGCTTCAACCTCGAAAGATGATCAGCAACCCCATTCTCAACTCCTTTCTTGTCCTTTATTTCAATATCAAACCCTTGGAGCAAAAGAACCCAACGACAAAGACGAAGCTTGAGATCCTTGTTCTGCATCAGATACTTGAGAGCAGCATGATCCGTGTGAACAATCACTTTGCTCCCAATCAAGTAAGGTCGAAATTTGTCAAAAGAGAAAACGACTGCAAGTAATTCCTTCTATGTTGTGCTGTAGTTCCTCTGAGCATCGTCCAATGTTTTGCTGGCGTAGTGGATGACATGCAGTTTCTTATCCTTCCGCTGACCCAGAACAGAACCCACAACAAAATCGTTGGCGTCGCACATAATCTCGAAAGGCAAAGTCCAATTTGGAGGTTGCACAATAGGAGCACTCACCAATGCCTTTTTAATCTCCTCAAAGACTGCAAGACACTCTGATATGAAATCGAATTGGGTCTCCTTGCATAATAGGGCGGTGAGTGGGCGGGTTATCTTTGAGAAATCCTTGATAAATCTCATGTAAAACCCAGCATGACCTAGAAAACTTATAATATCCTTCACAGAAGTCAGTGGTGGCAGACCTGTCATAACCTGAATCTTAGCCTTATCAACCTCGATCCCAGCTTCAGAAACTTTGTGCCCAAGAACGATGCCATCATGAACCATAAAGTGACACTTTTCCCAATTAAGGACCAAGTGTTTCTCTTCACACCTCTGTAGCACCTTGCACAAGTTAGCCAAACAGTCTTTGAACGACGATCCATAAACTGAAAAATCATCCATAAACACCTCCATAAAATCCTCAATCATGTCTGTGAAGATAGACATCATGCATCTCTGAAAAGTAGCTGGAGCATTACACAATCCAAATGGCATTCTCCTGTATGCGAATGTGCCATAAGGACATGTAAAAGTCGTCTTCCCCTGATCATCTGGATGAATCGGAATCTGGAAAAATCCGGAATACCCATCGAGAAAACAGTAGTAGGGATGACTAGCCAACCTATCTAACATCTGGTCAATGAAAGCCAATGAGAAGTGATCTTTCCTTGTGGCCGCATTCAACTTCCCGTAGTCAATGCACATTCGATGCCCAGTGATACTCCTAGTAGGAATCAACTCATCCTTCTCATTCTTCACCACAGTTATCCATCATTTCTTCGGAACAACGTGCACTGGACTAACCCAAGAACTGTCTGAGATGGCGTAGATAACCCCTGCATCCAAGAGCTTCATAACCTCCTTCTTAACCACTTCTTTTAGATTTGGATTCAGCATCCTCTGATGCTCAATGGTAGCTTTTGACTCGTCCTCAAGATGAATCCTATGCATGCACAGATCCAGTGATATACCTGAAATGTCATCAAGAGAATAGCCGAGAGCTTTACGATACATGCGCAGCTTGCTCAGCAGTAAGGCAACCTCTGCGTTGTTCAAGGAAGCATTAATAATCACAGGGTATGTGGAATTAGGACCAAGAAAACCATACCTCAGATTGGCTGGAAGTGGCTTGAGTTCCACCTTAGGAGCTTTCTCCTCGCTCCAATCTCCAAGCTTAGCAGCTTGCTTGGAACATTCGGCCAATTCTCTGTCTGGTCGTAGGGTATCGACCGATACTAAAAGAGTATCGATCGATACTGATGGGGCAGTGTCGAGCATCTTCGAGTAACCAGCATCGTCTTCACTCAAGAAAACCTCAGATTCAGCTGAACAGACCAGTGCCCTCTCCAACGGATCCTCAGGATGCATCTCCAAGAAGTACTCTTCAGCAATGTCTGTGAAAGTATCAACGAAAAAAGTCTGCCCATTGATGGTCGGTCTCTTTATCATCTTCTCCATGTTAAAGGTCATGACCAAATCACCTATGTTAAGAGCTATCTTCCCATTCCTGCAATCAATCAATGCACCAGCTATTGCAAGGAATAGTCTGCCCAAGATAAGAGGATCTCTAGGCTCAGCATCATACTCCAGAACAATGAAATCAGTCGGGATCAAGCAATTCCCGATCTTAATAGGAACATCTTCGAGTAGCCCCTCTGGAAGTCGCACTGAGCGATCAGCAAGTATCAAGGATATCCTGGTGGGTGTGAAATCTGTCATACCCATCCTCTTGGCAACTGAATATGGCATGAGGTTCACACTTGAGCCGAGAACGCTCGAACCTTTCGGTGAATATCGTACAATCCAACACAAAGCTCCATGGATCTGGTAGTTTCTTTGGGATTATGTTGGTTAAGATTGCACTGCACTCCTGAGTAAGCATCACACATCCTTCTTCAAGGTTCACGTTGCTAGACACCATCTTCTTGACATATCTTCTGAAAGCTGGAGAAGTCTTAATAGCATCGAGGAAAGGAAGTTCGACAATCAGCTTGTCAAATATCTGCTTGCATCTAGAATCTTCTACCTCCTTCTTAGTCTTCCCAACAGCTATAGGATAAGGTATCCTCGGTATATAGACTCGTTCTGTAACTACCTTAGGCACCACATTCGAAATCTCAGGTGTCTTCTCGACAGTAGTCTCAGTATCGACCGATACCTTAGGAGTGTCGATCGATACACGGGTTTTGGGGTTGTCCCGTTGTAATATTTTGACTGGTGTCGATCGACACTGGGGTGTATCGATCGATACCCTGGGGATTTCAGAATCCTCATCGTCGAGATCGACGAAAATCTCTGCAGGTAATGTATCTTTCACTCTTGTATTCACCTCTTTTCCATTCCTCAGAGTGATTACATTGATGTGCTCCCTCCTTGGGGTTTCTCCTCTACCTGGAAGAACACCCTCTTGTCTTTTCACAGCTTCCGAATTTTGAGCAACCTGAATTTCCAACTTCTTCTGGCTCATGTTGATAGCTTCGATCCTTCCATTCAAGGTCGTGTAAAGATCATCCAACTTCCCATTGAAGCTCACTGTCATCTTATCTTGCCCTTGAACCAGCTGTTCAAGCATAGCCTCGATCTTATTCTCAGGAGTCTTAGCAGGTACCTGCTGATAAGATGAATTCCCATAGTTCCTTGTGTAACCACTGCTCTGGAAAGGTTTCTGGCTAAACTGATTCGATCCAGAACCACCTTGATTACCCTCAGATTTGAATCCTCCTTGCTGAAAGTTGTTGTTGAAATTTCGGTTGTTGTATTGATTCCTCTGACCTTGAAAACCAGAGCTACCAATGTATTTAACATCCTCGACCTCATCCTCATTGAAAACCTCGACATCTTCAGCAAAATGAACAGCCTTTGTCGTCTTGCTCATCAACAGGTTATGCATAGAATCCAGTTTGGCTTGAACCTCAGCAACTGTGAACCTTCCATACCACCAGCTAGCTTCTTACGCTCCATGTCAGCACTCTTGGTACTATTGCTAGACGCAAAATTCTCAATCAACTGGTAAGCATCATCTGGATATTTGGTAAAGAAATTTCCATTGCTCGCAGAGTCCAGCGCCATCTGGTACCTCCAGTCAATCCCTCTAAAGAAGAAACTCAGAAACTGAACCATAGTGTACCCATGATGTGGACAATCCCTCTGATACGATCTAAATCTTGCCCAGCCTTGAAAGCCCCGGTCATTCCCTGAGAAAACTGGGAAATCTTGTTCCTAAACTCTTCTGATCTCGCATCATCATAGAAGTTATTCAGGAAAGCAGTCTTAGTCTCATCCCAGTTAGTCAATGACCCAGCTGGTAATTGCTTGAGCCAATAAGAAGCATCCCCACCAAGAGAGTATGGGAAAAGCTTACAGAACAAGTAGTCGTAGGACACTCCATTGCATTTGATGCTAGAGACCAAATCCTCGAACTTCTCGATATGATCCATAGGGTGTTCATTAGAAAGACCATGAAAAGTGTGCTGACCCACAAGAGTGTAGTATGCAGGCTTCAGCTCAAAGTCATTTCTCTGAAAGGCAGGAGGACGAATCGCTGATCGATTTGCGTAGAACTGATCAGGTCTATTGCATTCATCAATTGTTCTACCACGCTCAACCGCAGCGTTCTCAACATTCACAACAGCTGGATGTACACTGATGTTTCCATCTCCATCAAGTCGTTGCCCCCCCCTCGTTGCACAAATGACCCTATCGGTCTCTGAAAGCTCCATCAGCATCACGAATCAAAACCATTGGATTGTTGTTAATCTTTTGTGGCTTATTTGCTTTCCTTTTTGTGCGTTCCAAAAGTGCTAGTTCCTCGTTGGAAAGATTAACTAGCTGCGTGCTCTTGTTTCTCCTGGTTTCGCGATTAGGCATGCAACCTGAAACACAAAAGAATCAAGAACGTAAGTAACTGAAATACACGACGGGTATCGATCGATACTCAACGATTTAGTCGAAACTCTTAGCTAAAATCTAATGGCGAAATTGAGTCTCCGGCAACGGCGCCAAATTTGATATGCTCAAATTAATACCCTATAAGTACTAAAGCAGTTGTTGTAGTATATGTAGGGGTCGAACACAAGAACTCCAGATATCACGCAATAGATTATATAGATTCGAGTTAAGCTAAACCAAAAGATGTAATTGAAAACAATACGTAAACTAAAAGTGTTGTAAGTCGATTGGAAGAAAGATAGATTCAGGGCAATTCTCATGAATTCAATGAATGTAGATAAACTAACTAACAAGATTCAGATTTAGCGCGGTTCTTGAACTCAAATCACAAAAGTATAGCTAACCAACTCTCGTTGCGAAAACTATCTAAGTATAAATCCTAGAATTCCAAATCTCTTTGCGAATCCTAAAGTCTAAACCAGCTTTTAGTTCAAGTTTGATTTGTTCACAAAACAACTAAACCAAATCTCTTTGCGAATAGTTATTTTGCTCACCCTAGGTTCTATCAGGTAATTAATCGCACTCTCTTGCCTAACCAATTATCCTAAGATCTAAGTTCTAGGTGATCAGTCTAGAATTAGCTTTGAGAACAACCTAAGGCGAAGAACTAATTCAGATGGTGAATCCTAATCATTCAATTAACCTAACATTCAGAGAAAACCCTTATAAGAACCCTGAACCTAACAAGAGAACTACTCAGACATGATAATTGAAACAATAAACATGGCTGAAATAATACTCAGATAAATAATAAAAAGTAGAGTAACAAGAGGGTTCGAAACCTTCTCTCGGACGAACAGAGTCTCAGACTTGTCTCCCTCCTAAAGTTCTCTCACAAAACTAAGAATAAATCAAGTGTTCATTCAACGTTATTGCCAAAGTGGCTTAAAAACCTAACTAAAACTCCTAAAACACGTTTTGGGCTAAATTATAAATAATAAAGTCTTCTCGACAATTTTGCAATTCTTCAACTCTTCATAAAAGTCGCGACTCGTCTTGCTGCAGTGAGTATCGACCAATACTAGTCAGTGTCGATCAATACTGAGGCTCCAAATCGGGTACTCAGCTACACGAACTTCTGCTTTGCTCTAAAATGCTCCAAAAAACTCCAATATCTCCAATTATACTCCAAATGTGCTAAAACCTGTAAAAACTCTAAAACACTACAAAATAGTAGAAAGACTCTATAAAACAGACTTATATCATGGCTTAAAAGGAGTAAAAACCATGATATATCAGTCAGTCCTTTAAGCGACTCATCTAAGCTCTTGGACTCATCTTTGGCCTTCTGAACTCTATCATACATTTTTGTAGACTCTTCATATGCCTTAGTTTTTGCAACTTCTACCTAAAATCATGACATATAAGATGTATAAAAAAGAGCATAAAAAAACTCAGAGTTTGGCATATCCCTAATCTTATTTGCTGAACCTGTTCTAGATTCTCCCGAACATCGTGAAGCTCTTTTTCGTTAATGGTGTATTCCAGTGATTTTTTCTGCTTGTCAAGTTTTTGATATTGTATGAGTTCTTCTTTCTCTTCTTCCAATTCCATTAGCCTTTCATCCAAGTATTGAACAACTTGGATGATCTGCTTTCGTTTATTCCCTGTGAGACAAGTAATATATCATTCGTTTCTGTATTAGATTTTTGAGATGAGGTTCCACTATTACTTCAAGATTTGATAACTTGCATGTATCCTGCAGATTTTTTAAACTCTCGCGGCGCTTCTTTTCGTAAACATGCGTACCACTAATCTATTTTAGCAGATCCAGCTGTTCTCTGTCTTTCATCATTGTCAACGAGGCTATCTACAAAACGTACCACACATAAGAAAAAAAATGTGTTAGCTTCTCTAATGTTCTTAAGTGGAAACACAAGATTTAACTTAATCCAAGTAAATTTTCTCTAGCAAGAACTTACTTTGCCTTGTTGAACAACATAGTAAGGATTAGAACGAGAAAATCCAGCACTCTCCAGTAAATTCATAACCTCATATTTTCTGCAAGTTTTGTTAAATATTAACTTTTCAAACCACCGACGAAAAAGGGCAATGGAAAAGAAAAGAGTGTGCAAGAAAAAAGTACGCACCTAATTTTTTCCCCCATCCAAGAAATATTCATCCTTCTTTGGACCAATTGTTCGGCGCAATCGAATTTCTTCCTTATCGACCTAAGTGGAGAAGAAGCATATCGTACATGATACGGTTTAATATACCTAAACAGGACTTGAAGATTCAGACAGAACAAGTTTTAGGAGATGAGAATTATTACCTGGATGCGATTGTCAGAATTATCAAACACAATCTCCACGAACACATACCCAACAGGATGCGACAAGGATATCTAATGAAACTGACTTGTTCCGCTTGTGATTCAAGGATGAAAGGCTCAAATTTGTTGTAACTCCTTGATTCGTTTACATCTACGCCAAATTTGGTCACACGAACTCCGCGCCCAATCACAGGATCAAACCAATTGCACTTGAACATTGTACATTTCAAGTTCACCGACTACTCCATTTCAATGATGTTGGTTAATACGCCATAAAAGTCTGACTCCCCTTTAACACATATCCCATAGTTGGCGGTCGATCTATGTTTACCGTGGTTGAATGTGTGAAATGTATATCCTCGGGTAAAATACATAGGCGCAGTTGTAATCTTCCCGAGAGGACCTTGAATCAACTCACGAAACCATACTGGATATTCCTCGTCATCATATGCAACCTGGTAAATTACATGCATTTAATTTTGAATATTAATCGATATTAATCGATATCGATCAATTAATTAGTACCATCCAATGTATACATATATACGTACTTGCATCTTTAACCAGTTTGCGAAGTCTCGATCTTTAAGCTTCTCGAATTGTTCGGGCGTAACATCAGGGAAAGTTTCAGATACCTGACTGTCAAATAAGCTGCAAGTCGACTATCATTACAGAATTATGTATACCATCATATATATATGTACAAAACTTTTAATATTGATTAGGTACCTCTCATATGGACCCACGTAATCGCAGTTTCGGAGGATGTATGTGTGTGCGCTTTTCTTTTCTTTGTCACTTGGCCACCAAACTTCCTTCAATTTCCCGGCTAAGCGACCGATGGGGGAGAAGATATCTGGGACACCTTCTACTGAATACGTTGGTGCTACTCCACCATCATCATACCGTCGCGGGGCCCTTTTACGTGTGCGGACGTTAGGAGGAAAGTAGTATGATGAAAAGTGAGAAGTTTCTTCAGTTAAACTTCCCGCAACAATTGAGCCTTCGACCTGTGCAAGGTTTTTTGCTTTGCCCTTCAAATGTTTCATGAAACGCTCGAATTGGTACATTCACCGAAACTGCATAGGGCCACCAAGTGCTGCTTCATGAGGAAGATGTATAGGGAGATGTTCCATAACGTCAAAAAATGACGGAGAAAAGATCTTCTCCAAGTTGCACAACAATAACGCAGTATTTTCGTCAAGTTGTTGAATTCTATCTTCTATCAGAGTTCGGGTACTAAGATCCCGAAAAATACTTCAACGCCTGTCAATCATTAATTAAACTTTGTTAATTTTAATTGGTAATTAAATATGAACTTATATATTAATTAAAATAAACGTTTTGTACGTACCTGCAATTGCTTCATATACATTTGTTGGTAGAAGCTCGGCAAACACGAAAGGGAGTAATCCTTGCATAAAAACATGACAATCGTGGCTCTTCATCCCTGAAAACTTTTGCCCTTGTTCTACACACTTAGAGAGTTGGGAAACATATCCATCGGGAAACTTAACCTCAGGTTTTGTCCAGTTGAAGATTTTTGTCTTTCCATCGGTTGACAACCTGTAGATAGGAACTGGTGCTTTGCCATTACTAATTAGATGCCACTCGCTTCGCGAACATATATCAGGCAAGTCCTGCTTAGACTTCAAATTGTCTTTACTCTTTCCATGCACGTTTAAAACTGTATGCATGATGTTATCAAAAAAATATTTCTCGATGTGCATAACATCAAGATTGTGTCGAAGCAAGTGATCCTTCCAGTACGGGAGTTCCCAGAAAATACTCTTCTTATGCTAATTGTGCTTCTCACCATAATAGTCCGGCATATTGGCAGTAGTGTGCCAATTACCCCCACGAATGACTGTTTCATTACCACCATAATAATCAATTTGCTCATATAAATCTTCACCAGATAGGTACACAGGTGGAGTGGTACGTACAATTTTGTTCTTCCGAAACAATCTCTTGTTTTTTCTATAAGGATGGTGGATAGAAAAAAAGCGGCGGTGACAATCGAACCAGCTGGTTTTTCTTCCATGTTTTAGTTGAAACGCATCTGTCCGATGGAGGCAGTACGGACATGCTAATCTTCCATGCGTAGTCCAACCAGATAACATTCCATAAGCAGGGAAGTCACTTATGGTCCACATAAGCATTGCATGCATCGTAAAATTTCTTCTCCTTGAGATATCGTAAGTACGAACACCAGTATAACACAACTGTTTCAGCTCATAGATCAAAGGCTGCAGAAAAACATCTAGGGACCGCTTCGGATGCTTAGGACCAGGGACTAAAATAATCAAAAAAAGAAACTCCATTTGCATGCACATATCATGAGGAAGGTTGTAAGGTGTTACGATTACTAGCCACAAAGAATATTGTCTCCCAGACATACCAAATGGACAAAATCCATATGTGTATAGACCAAGATAAACGTTCCTAATTTATGTAGCAAAGTCTGAGTGTACCGTTTTAAAGTGCTCCCACGCCTTTGCATCAGACGGATGGGATACCTCTCCTTATCTGCGTGAATGTTCGGCATGCCATCTCATCGATGCAGCAGTCCTTTCTGATTGATACAATTGTTTCAACCTATCGGTTATAGGAAGGTTCCACATCCGTTGGTACTGGATCCTATTCATCTCATTACCTTGCGGCTTATATCTTGCCTTCTGACAGAACCGACATTCTTGCAGCTTATCATCATCTTTCCAGAAGATCATACAATTATCAATGCATACATCGATCATCTCAGAAGGTAAACCTAGACTAAATACCAACTTTTGTATGGCGTAGTATGACTCAGCAGCATGATTATCCTCAGGCAAGTACTCTTTTATTAAATCAGTCCAATCGTCCATACAGATCTCAGTTAAGTTATGATCAGTTTTAATGTTCATCATTCTAGATGCCAAAGACAATTTAGACTGGCCTTCTCTACATCCATTGTAGATTGGCTGGTTTGCAGCATCTAACATATCATAAAATGCTTTCGCATCTACGTTAGGTTCCTCAGCAATATTACCAGTAAATGTTGTTGTTGTCTCATGAAATGCATCGTTAACCATGTCATGAAACCTATCATGCTCTTCACCAACATAAGGATGATGATCATAATATTGATGATCATTATGCATACTAGATTCACCCACAGTTTGGTTATTAGTGCAGTTACTACTATCCGCTGCATATGGACCATATCCCTCACCATGTTGAAACCAAACAAAATATTCCGGCGTAAATCCTCTATTAAGCAAATTCCTCCACACAATATCAACTGAAATATGTTTCGTATTCATGCACTTCCTACATGGACAGAACATCTTACCGCTTTCCACAGTCGTCCTGATGTTTGTCGCCTGATACATGAATGTTTCAAGACCATCTATGAACTCCTTTCTCACCGATCCCTCATAATCTTTACGTCTGTACATCCATCTTCGAGTTGTATAAATATCATCACCATCACCACCCGACATATTTGATTAAAATTGTGTTTTTTTCTTAAGAGGGGAGATTGGTTTTTGGTGTGTTGAAAACAAACGAGGGTGAGTTGTATATATAGGCAATTTATGCAAGGAATTTGCGACGTATTTGGGTCGAAATAATTAGGTAGGTATAAAATTAAAAACGTGTGTTAGGGACGAAATTGCGACGAAATGGCATCGGTATTGCGATGTATTGGTTCGTCGCAAATAATTAGGTAGAGTTCGTTGCAAATCAGTCGCAAATTTTTAACTTTTATAGTTGGATGCAACTTCGACGCAATTGTTGCAACGAATTTGCGTCGAAAAGGTGATACGTAGTTAATTGGACGATATTGCGTCGCAAACTTAGGTGAAATTTGCGACGAAATAGTTAGTCCCAAATTTGCGACGAAGTTGGGACGAATGATGTTGTACTCGCTATTTAGTCGCAACGACGTAGCTTTGTTTGCGACGACAATATTCGACGCAAATATTCGTTGCAAAAGCCCTGTTTTCTTGTAGTGGATGCTTGGTAAAAGAGGCATCACTTTCAGTTTTTCAACTTCATAGCAGAGCATCCGAAATTCTTCGAGGCCGTGTCCGCCGTATGGAATGAAACATAACCTCTCTTCCATTCCCGTACAGCTCTCCACCGATTCCACAAGAAACTAAAACTACTTAAGCCAATCCTCCGAGCCCTTAATAGAGATAGATACGGTGATATAACAAGAAGAACAAAAGTCGCCTTCGAGGTACTATGTGATAGATGGAACAAAGCTCTTATGGATCCAATGACAGAAAACTTTGAAGCTGAATCACAGGCAATGAATGAATGGCAACAATATGCGGCCATAGAGGAAAAATTCTTCATGCAGAAATCGCACATTACTTGGCTCTCTCATGGGGATCAGAATACCTTGGTTTTCCATAGAAGTGTTCAAGCAAGAATAGCAAAGAATACTATTAAGAGGCTGATCAACAATCACAGGATTACTCTAACAGTTCTTCAAGAGATAAAAACAGAGGCAGAGTTATTTTCAAAACTTCCTCCAAGCAGACACGGTTCATAGTAACACCACACAAGTAGAGGACTGGCCATCTAGTGACACTTACAGATGTGACGAGAACATGGCTGACAACCTTACGTGGGAGGTTACCGGAGAAGAAATAAAGGCTGCTTTGCTCTCTTTACCTTCAAATAAAGCCTCGGGACCAGACAGGTACACAAAAGAATTTTTCGTAGCAGCTTGGCCCATCATCGGCACAGATTTCTTAGTCGATATCCAGTCCTTCTTCTAGAATGGCTACATGCCAAGAGGAGTCAACGCAACATTCTTGGCCCTGATTCCGAAAAAACAAGATGCCCTTACTATGAAAGCCTATCGTTCAATTGCTTGCTGCAATTTGCTATACAAAGTCATTTCCAAGCTTCTAGCAAACCGCCTCAAATTACTTCTCCCATAATCTATGCTGCAAAATCAGAGTGCGTTTATTAAGGGGAGATTTCTCCTAGAAAATATCATTCTTGCTATATAGTTAGTAAAGAATTATCACAAAGATTCTATCTCGTCAAGATGGATATCACAAAAGCCTTCAACACCTTACATTGGAATTTCATTATCAGCACTCTTCGGGAAATGAGGCTACCTGAAATTTTCATTACATGGATTCACAGATGCATATCCACCGTGTCTTTCTCCGTCTGTGTGAACGGGGATCTAGAGGGGTTCTTCTCGAGCACTTGAGGCTTACGTCAGGGTTGCTCAATTTCACCGTATCTTTTTGTCATCGCCATCAATGTCCTCTCCCATCGACTAAACAAGGCAGCAAGTGATGGAAAAATCGGTTACCACCCTATGTGTAGCGAGATACGTCTAACGCACCTCAGCTTTGCGGACGACATGCTAATATTCATGGACGGAAGCGCATCATCTCTTAACAATACAATCACAGTCCTCAACAATTTTGAGAGCGATTCTGGGCTGGCAATTAATGCAGCTAAATCTTCTATTTTCATGGCGGGATTGACTCCAAGGGAACTCAAAGATGCAGCTCGGGCTCATGGAATTCCAACTGAAACGCTTCCTATACGTTACTTGGGACTACCACTCACTACGAAATCAATGACTCGAGTCGACTATGAGCCATTAATAGACAATATCCGGACGCGCCTGCTTTCTTGGACTATTAAGATGCTCTCTTTTGCAGGAAGACTACATCTCATTCAATTGGTGATTAAAAGTATCACTAATTTTTGGTTATCGGCGTTCAAACTTCCAAAAAGATGTCTGCAAAAAATTGAAAGCATGTGTTCAGCGGTCCTCTGGTCAGGGTCACCTAATGAAACGACAAAGGCAAAGGTGGCATGGGAGGATGTATACTGCCCAAAGAGTGAAGGAGGCCTAGGAATCAGAAAACTACAAGACACCTCTAAGGTTTTTATTCTAAAACTCTGATAAGCTCAAAAGTAATACCCTAAAGTACTAACAGCTTGTCGATTGTAGTATTTAGGGGTCGAATCCATAGAGACTCAAGAATCACACAATAGATTAAATAGAATATAGTTAAGCTAAGTAAATAAATAAAAAGGAAATAACAATGCAGATTAAACGGTTGTAAGTTCAATGGAGGAAAGATAGGTTCAGGGTATTTCTCAGGAAATCAGAGAATGCAGATAAACTAACTAGTCAGGGTTCAGGTTAAGCCCGGTTCTTGAACTCAAATCACTAAGCTATAACTAACCAACTGTCGTTGCGAGAGTTATCTAAGTCTAAATCTTAGAATTCCAAATCTCTTTGCAAATCCTAAAGACTAAACTAGCTTTAATTCCAAGTTTGATCTGTTCACAAAACAACTAAACCAAATCTCTTTACAAATAGTTATTTTGCTCACCCTAGATTCTATCAGATTATCAATTGCACTGTCGTTCCTAATCGATTAACCTAAGATCTAAGTTCCAGGTGATCAATCTAGAATAGCTTTAAGAACAACCTAAGGTGAAGAACTAATTCAGATTATGAATCATAACCAACTAATTAACCTAGCATTCAATGAAATCCCTTATGAGAACCCTAAACCTAACAGGAGATCTACTCAGACATGATCAATGGAACAGAAATCATAGATGAATAGAATTGCATAAAAGGAATCAATAAGAAACAAAGGGGTTCAGAGTTGTCTCTCCAAAAACTCTCAAAACCAATCTCTCTCACAGAAAACTAAAGTAAAAATAAAGCTTAATCTCAAAAGTGGCTAGAAACCCTAATTATAAGTTAAAATACGTTTTGGGGCTTCTTGTAAATAATAAAAATAATAAAGACTTCTGGGGCAAGGTGCGGATTCTTCAGATTTGTAAAAAGTCGCATTTCCTTTTCCATGGACGACGGTATCGACCGATACCATAAGTGGTATTGATCGATACACGGGCAGTGAGTCACGTTCCTTCCTTCATGGTGTCAGTATCGATCGACACCAGGTGGTGTCGGTCGATAGAAGGGCTTCAAATTGGCTGTCCCAGCTACACGATCTCTGCTTTGCTCCAAAAGGCTCCAGAATGCTTCAATATCTCCAATTATGCTCCAAACGTGCCAAAACCTGAAAAGGCTCTAAAAGACTCCAAAATACTAGAAAGACTCTATAAATAAGACCTATATCATGGTCAAAAATGGGTAAAAACCATGATATATTAAACTCATTTGGAGATTGTTTGAAAATTCTAGGTCTTTGTGGGTTGCTTGGACTTGTAATTTCTTGCTGAGAAACTCTACTTTCTGGGACATATCGGAGAAGACTACTAAGGGATCATGGCTTTGGAAAAAAAATTCTAAAGATGAGAGGAAATGCAGCGCCTTTCATAAGACATGTAGTTCGTGATGGAAGATCAATTTCCTTTTGGTTTGACGATTGGCTAAAAATAGGCTCTCTAATGGAGTTAGTGGGCGAGGTAGGCACAAGGCTGCTTGGACTGGATCGCAACTCAAAAGTTTCAGACGCAAGTAAAGTCGAAACTCGTTGGTACAAGGAATCATACAAAAAATCAGAGACTCTGCTCCTCCAAACTCTGAAGACGATGAAGATTTTTACATGTGGAAGAACGGTGATGATAAGTATGAAGAGTCTTTCTCCTCCAAAAACACTTGGAACCAGATTCGTATCACTCGCGACGAGGTAATCTGGCACAAAATTGTATGATTTAGACAAGATATGTTGGTTCAAACTAGATATTGTCTCTCCGCGAGAGCATAATTACCATTAACTCTTGACCACTGGGGGTGCCTAGCATAAGTCCTAGGTAGAAAAAGAAAGGGGTGCCTGCTCGGACCTCGGGAAGATTAGTGTGGATTTTGGACTGGGACCTTTCATGGTTATCAAAAAAAAAAAGGATACTCCATCTCTTTCCCTCCTTTTTCGGTTAAGTTCACAAATCATTTTTAATTAATATTAAATATGTCTCTTGTGTTTGATCAAAAAAAAAAATATTTAGATAGTGTGCTGAGTTATTCCCACAAATGTATTAAAATAAGGTATGTATTATGATCAGACTGATTTATGAAAAAATCATGTGAGCATATATCTGCATGATATACATAGATTGATAGGAAATATTCCTAGATAAAACTTTCTAGTTTTGATATCGGACGATAAATCAGATATCATCACCTACAAAAATATGTTATTGATTGGTCTTCTTCATAACTACACACTTACATCTTTGTTCTTGCCGCTTTGCACAACTATAGACTTACTTAAAAGCTTCATCATTATACACCTTTATGTTTTGGCATTAGCTAGAAACACTATAAATCACTTTACAAACGTCAAAAAAAAACAAATTGATTTACCAAAAGTAACTAAGCTTTAGTAAATAGTAACAAAAAAAGAATTACCAAAAAAATTCAGTAACTCAGTTGATTAATGTAGCTTAGAGTTGGAGGAAAAATTTTGTATGATTAAAGACTAAATGTTAGTAAAACACTGAGAGTTTCTTTTACTAAAACCTAAAAATAAATTAAGAATGTTTGATACAAATGTGTATTTTCCATTATCTTAGTTAGAACCGTTTATTTTATAAAAATGATAAACACAGTAAAACTAATATGGGTCCGCTTGATGCATTATTAGTTTTGGTTTGAACTCCCTTTTTAATCAAATTTATAATAACTATATATTAAATTCAAGTTTCCATTAAGTTTTTTTTTTGCTTTTCAGACATGTTTGAATGCAGTTTTTGTTTTTCATATATAAAAAGTAAAACTATGTAACCTGAATTAAAGTCGGTTATAATTTTTTTTTTTGTTGATAAACTCTATTGGCGGTTTCGGTCAGCTATGGTAGGAACGCACCGAGGTACTACATTGCGGACTACTCCCAGATTCAACGGACACCATGAGCTCTGAGCTGGGTTCAGATCGAACGGGTCATGAGATCCATGAAATCAAAGCGGGCCACCACATTATCTGTCCTGAGTTTGGAATGTCTTCCGACTAATGTCATGGAGTAGCCAGATCACATGTTACTGAACTATTAGGTAAAGGCCCAGACTCAGACTTCTCAAACAATTATGATTTTGTTTCCAGAATGGATCGAATCCAAAGGAAGTGGGATGACACCCCACCCAAATCGATCCAACCACTAGACCACAATGACTTGGCAAATTGGTTGGTTATAATAAAGTCGATTTATTTATCTAGCTATGTAACACCCCTAAGGCTCTAATAAAATTTGCCAATATAATGTTACGTTTTTTTTTTTTGTCAAAGATAATGTTACGTTTTGGGTGACGAGGGAATCCAACGTGGAGAATTATTAGGTCATTTTAAAAAAAAGTACTGGCAGAGTGGGAATATTAGATATCATATGATTGATTGATTTGTTTAAAATATGATCACATGTGCTAAAATGGCTTTGTTTAGACTGCTCATGATAAATTATGGGAAAATAAAATAAACCTCATGCAAAAAAAAAGTAGGTTTCTTTTTTTTTTTTTTGATGAAATGTTGAATTTATTGATCATCGTTTGAATATGTACAAGAAACAGGAATTGAAATACAAAAATCGAAAAACTTTAAACAAATGGTATTGAACGAAAGAGAGTATTACTTCTTAAAGCTTAGTTGGAACAGAGTCCAAGCCATACTTGCATTAGTTTTCGAAGTCGTGGATTGTTTGAGTAATCCAATGATGAAATCCTGTTTCGAATGAGTTTGTCAATGAGTTTGGTCATTTGATTGGGTTGCACGTGGTTCTTAAGATGAATGTGCGAGTTTCGTTCTCGCCAAATCGAGTATATCGTGACCTGAAACAATAACCGAGATAGGATAGTATGATCTTTATCCCCTTTGAAAGCTATTTGCTGTTATAATGACAATGTCCAATCTGGGCTTTGCCGTTGACGACGTATTTTTCTTGCCACATTACACCATACCGTAACAGAGTATGGACACGCGAAGAATAGGTGATCTCGCGTTTCATTTGGTTCGCCACACAATACACAGCCTTGAGTCAATCTCCATGTTCGCATCCTATCTCCAGTGGTTAGTCTATTGTGCACCGCTAACCATAAAACAAATTGACAACGAGGGATACCTTGATTGCACCACACAACTTTTCTCCAAGGGACCTGAACATGAACTTCTCGGATTTGATTCCAAATATGGTTTGTTGAGAAAGCCTCTTTGTAGTTACCAGGTTGTTGTCGCCATAAGTAATAGTCTGGACCATTGTCATCGTTTGGTAATGGATGAGCCAAGAGTTGATCAATCAGCGGTTTGAGGTGAGGTATTCTCGAACGCCTAGTACACCAACCAAGAGGTCCCAAGGCGTCTCTGACGCGAGCAGCAAGAGGTAAACCAAAGAGTCTAGGTCCCGCAAGTCTCGTGATGTCAATTATACGGCCTAAAGACAGCCAATTGTCGTTCCAAAAAAAAATACTGTTTTGCCGTCTGGAACAACTCTTGAATATAAGAAGCTGTAAAAAAAAGTAGTTTACAATTAAAAAATGTAATATTCATTTTTATTTATTAGGCTTGTGCGAAAAAATAATGTTGTGGAATGGGTAAATATTTTAATTTTAAGTCCACTGACTTCATGATTAAATATAGCCTGCATACTAGCTTGGAGAATCCATCAAATCAAATAGATCATGTGCATATAGGGATGTGCATTTAGACCGAACCGAAACGAACCCTATATGACTTGTACTTTGTGAAGTGTCATGGAATTTAACATAAATATTTGAATATCTATTCATTGTTTTTTATCTCTTATAAGAGGAGCATGTAAGTAAATATGTGTAACCAAATAAATATAAACAAAATCTTCTAACAGTATTGAACCCAAAAAAAAAAGCAGACGTAAAAAAAGAACAAAAAAACTGACCACCGAAACTAGCTTTGTTGTTCTATTTTATTGTGGTATATATAACGAGTCAAAGTCTAGTAATAAATTTTCATTATATAATATAATGAAGATGAAAGGCATTTTTCTGCTGAAGAAAAAAGTTGAATTATGTTTTAATGAGACGAAACCTTTTTCAACTTTTTTTTTTATCGAAAACTTTTTTCAACCTTTATAATTACTTTCTACTCAGTGACCTATAAAAAACAATACAAACTTTTTTAAAAAAAAACATAAAACAAATAACAATATAAACTTGAAAAAAATATAAAATGGCTGAATATGCATATTTTATTAATCAGAATCAATCAGTTGATTATCTACAAAAAACAAAAGATATAGAATTGAATAAATTTTCTTATGGTTTTATTGCATGTTGTATTACTGACTAATACCTTTGCATATTTAGTAGCAAAAGAAATATGGTAGCATATCTTTATAATTATGTGTTTGAACTATATAAATTGAAATGATTGGTTATTTAGTGAAATTCTAAATCGGTTTTATAAACTTTTTATGAAAAGCCCAAAAGTACTATTGGTGGCACAGATCGGATATCCAAAAAATTTCAAGAAATTTTTGATATCCGGATCTGTATCCGGGGCTTCTCGATATCGGGACTTCGGGTATCCGCCTAGATATTAAGATATCCGCGGATATCCGGATCCATATCTGTAAAAAATAAAAATAAAATATTAAAAATAATGATAANTATTTGGACCTTATAATTTAACTATCCATATCCGGATCCGACCCCCTCGGATATCCGGATTTTTGGAGCGGATCGGAGCGAATCTTGGATCGGATCGGAGCAGATCTCGGATCCCGGATAATAATTCCACCCTTAAAAAGTACTGTTACAAAAAAAACAAAAACAAAAACTAAAAGTAATATAAAATGTGGAACGGGTAAATACCCGTTCACAGTTCATTGAACCTGTCAAAATACCTGAAATCAATCCGATTTACCCGAAAATCAGACACTTTGTATAGCAAAACTTTCAATAAACTTGATCCGATTTTAATCTAACTTGTCAAACATTCATTCAAACAAAAACAATCATCAAAGAAACATCAAAAGATGAGTTTCAAACTTTCAAACATCCATATTCCATAACAAGGTTCAAATTTCAAATGAAAAGTGAAATAACTAAATATATAGGTTTGGTTACTTCGGTTACTACTTCGGGTATCGGGTATTATCCGAACCAAACTGAAATTGATCGTAATGTGTTGTCTTTATTCATTAATGTGCAATCATATATATACACTTTAGGACACAAACCCTAGAAATACTTGATGGCCAAGCTATACAAACCGTCATAATAAGGTCCAATACTAATGTCGCCCAATTCCCTAATATTGTTAGAACTGCGAATCCATGATGCTTCTGCACTTCCACCCGCTGCACCTGCGCCTGCTGCATTTGCTGCACCTGCACCTACTGCACTTGCACCTGCTGCATTTGCTGCACCTGTTGCATTTGCTGCACCTGCACCTGCTGCATTTGTTGCACTTGCACCCAATAGCCAATACCCCCCCCCCCCCCCCCCCCCCCCCCCCCC